>JAIPRM010001429.1:5932-38211 GCA_025469315.1 Stegophylla sp. TES_Ste_2020
TTTGTTTTTCTATTAGCACTTTTTCGTATAGAAATAATTGCCCAAAAGTCTCGATCAGAAACTTTTTGAAACCGGATTTGCCTCTTGTTAGTTTTCTTTTTTTTTTTTTTCTAGAGGGAAACTACCGAAAATTTGACAAAAAAGACTTGGAAACCATCATTTTTTGATCTAAACTTTATGAAAAATTAAACATATTTTATGTTTTAAAACACCATTAACATTTTTCTAAAACAAAGATTTTCTAAAATTTTCATATTCTAAAACATGGATTTTCTAAATCTTGTCATTCTAAAATTCAGCATTCTAAAACTTAATTTTCGAAAACATGCACCTAAATCATACATAATATGTAGTAAACAAACGGCTTGGTGAGAATAGATTTCAATGTTGAAAGTTCATTACTAGACTAGCTTGAGTTATACTTTGTAAACAATGACCATCCCCTCATCACTAGTTGAGAAGTTATTTAGTAAGACAAGTTTTAACAACTAGGCCGAACAGGTTGAACGATAAAAAATTTAATATGATTTTATGTTGTAGATCAAAATTTAATTTTATTCAACATGGTTAAACTATAAAAACTGTGAAATTGGTTAATGTGGTTTGAAATATTGTTACTTTTAACAGTTTTAACAGTATTTATTGTTTCTCTTATTTTCAGACTATGAAATTTATTAATGATTTTTAGATTCTGAACGAATTGAAGAAGCTAGTATTTTTAAAATGATGTTTACACTTTTTCGTATGGATCTACTTTCCAAAAATCACGATCAGCAACTTTTTGAAACTGGATTTACCTTTAGTTAGTACTTTATAGAGATAATTTTTTGAATTTCACAATTCTTTAAATTCTTTTTGGCAAAAACTACCCAAAATTTGACAAAAAAGACTCGGAAACCATAATTTTTTGATTCAAACTTTATGAAAATTTAAACATAGATGGACAATAATATGAGAAAAATTTTGGTGCAAGAAAATTTATAAATATGAAAAAAAAATTTGGACATTTTTCTAATTATTTTTCTCATTTAATTTTTTTTCCTTTATATATAAGATAAAAAAAAAAAGTAAAGTAAAGTAAAGTAAGACAAGAAAACCGGACATACTTCGCACCACGGATATTCTTCGCTCTTCAGGTCAGATACTCTTGGTGAATGTATTGAAAATGACGATTGATTATTATTGTTCTTTATATTATTTAATTCTTTCGTTCAGATTTGTGTTATTGAATAAATGATTTATCATTTTTTTTTAAATTATACACACCCTTCAAGAGTATCTGACCCAAGGAGCGAAAAATATTCGTGATTCAAAGTATGTCCGGCTTTCTTGTCTATACTATATTTTACTTTACTTTTTTTTTTTTTTTTTTATAATATAGTTTAATAATTAATTCATGTTCATTTTAGATTCTGAGCATAAGCGAAGAATGTATTAGTTTTACAAATCTGTGTTTTTTTCCCGTATGTATGCAGTCGACACCGGAGGTAGCGGATTTACGCGACTGCAATTGCAGTGTTAAGTTCACGATGAGTTTAATGGTAAACTTAAACAGTGATCAGGAAGTAATTGGGTGCAGGTGATTAGAGAGTTGGGGGTAGTTTCTAAATCTGAAAAAACGTAAGAAGGTGCAACTTTATTGCGAAAATCATTAAACCATTCATCGTTACGAGAATGAAGTGGGGGAATAAATGCAGCTACAAAAACGTTTATCAGTTTGGTAAAGTGAAGTAATGGATGAAGAAGGGTTGAGATTGTTGCAGCATTTTTCCAAGCATTTTATTCCTTGGATTTAAACTGGAGAGTTGTATGAGAACAAGCGTTTTTGTGTCTATGAAGTCGTGAATGAAACCGGAATGGCGATAAGTCTGGAATAATTTATTGCAATTTTTAACGGCTGAAATGCAAGTGGAGTCCCACCGTGAAGGTGAGGGAGGATGAAGATGGCAGCTTTTATGTTTGCGTTGAACGGATAGCTTGGCGCAATCTATAATAATTTTAGTAGTCTGATTGTACTCTTTGACTGGGCAGAAAATGTCATCAATTGAAGTTATGTTGTGGCTAATTAGATAGGAAAATGAATTCCATTCGGCTATATTAAGGTTGAATTGCATTGGTGAAAAAATTAAAAAAAAAATTGTAACTCCTTACTAAATCAGTCATTGTCATTGTTGACCGGTAAGATATATATATATATTGTTGTAAGTTTTAACTTTTACAGAATCTAAGTCAAAAATTGTACCTGATGGCGATAAAATATTTTCAATAAATATGTGTTCTGCAGAATATGAGATAGGTCACTTAAAGAAATTAAACGATCAGCATTTTTAATATCTTGAAAATATTGTGAATTTATAAACGAGAGTACTACGATTTTAAGTCATATACAATATCGATCACATAGTATTACGTATTTTTGATTTGAAAGATACTTATATTACTAGTATTGATTCACAGAAGTTACAAATATTTTGTTATTTTTACGACTAATTTTTATTAGCTACAAAATTGTTAAGCGATCAATTTAACTTGCGACAAAGTTGATGCGATTGAATTTACCGCAACCAAAATTAACGTATATATCTGATTTTAACGGACAGATAGATCATTTTGGTTATCATAGCAACACTGTTCTAAAAGCAACAAATATCTGAAATATTGTAACATAAATGACTGTTTCTCTATCCCTTTCTATCTCTCGCCGTATTCCTTTCTACGTTTTCGAGAACTGGAGAAACAAGAGAGGAGATAAGTGTGGAAAAGATAAACAAAGACAGAAGTATAAAGAGAAAGAAGGAAGAGGAGAAAGATAGGTTTACAGTACTCGAATGTAGCAAATATTTACTTTAACCCGGCAGCGAGACGGGTACCTAATTCATCTAGTTTAATGTATTTAAGATTTGTTTGTATACTTAGTTACATGGAATCATTTATGAGCAATTTTCATTCAGTAAAACTAATTGCATATATTTTAAAAAAGGAAATGTCAATAATAAAGTATTATCAACTTTTGATTCGTGGTATTTGAATTTTCGTACATACGTAGAATTCTGTTTTATACCTCTGAAATTAAAAAAAAAAAAATACAGATAATCATGCATCATAAATTTTATGTTTAAAAATAACATTATTTATGTCTTTGGGACACGATTGTATACAATGTCACCGGTTTCCCTTATACACAATATTCTCGATACGCTATACTACCGAAACTACTCTATAATATACTCTATGACGTTCCAAATGGTGACGAAAATAGTCTGGCGTGCGCAAATACTTTGGCAATATAGACGGACAGACGGTCCGCCACCAAGGTTTAATGTGGATTATACATACAAGCATATAAAACTTTTATATATATGTATATAATATGATATACAAATACATATTGGTACATATACATGTATATTATCTATATTTGATCTATGCCGGGATTACTAATTAAGCCAAGATCGTTAAAATTTCAATTTTTTTTAATTGCTTTTGTTATATAATAAAATAATGTATTATATTATTGGTTTTAGATGATTTTGTTCAAGATCCACCAGATGACGAGGAAAAGAGCATGAAACGTAAGCATTATGATTTTATAATTTTTATGTTTTTTTTAGTATATATCAACTGTAAAATGTTTACTGTAAACTGTAAAATAATATTAAACCAAAAACAAACAAAAATGGAAATATTTGTTACGGGTTGGCTTCAAAACTACTTATTCAATTGTCATGCAGTTTTTTTTTTTAATTAAAGAGGACAACATTGAACAGGTTTTAGGCATAAGTTTATTCCGATAGTGTACAGAGTTAACACAGACTAATCATTTCTAATAATGCCTAAATAACATCATTCATGGTAAGATAAAGGTATATAATATATTGTATACAAGAGTACGCTTCAACACGTTATGGTGGCCGGGGAATATATCACACCCATAGCTTTTTTTAATCAGGTTTAATGTAATGAAATTTAGTAGAAGGAACACATCATAATATTATTATTTACGTTATTTTGTTATCAAATTATTTTTAATTAACTTTTGATTTAAGATTTTTCAACTTTATAAGCATTGAAAATATGAAAATAAGAGTTGTTACGTGTATGTACTTTTTTCATATTGATTATTATTTATTACTTTTTAATAAATTAATTCTATAAAATGTTTAAATTAGATACCTGATTCCTTTCAATTTGTAGTTATCATAAAATTTTTAAGAAATCCTATTATCACAATATCATATATTATTAACATATTACCTGAATTAGAAGAGCATACAAAGTTGAAACTTGCTATGCTTTTATGAATTTCCAATACCTACTATATATTATTATTTTTTTAATAAGATGTCATCATTTAAATACAAATTTGTAGTTAAAATGTAGTTACGTTTCTCATGAAATATATTAAGTTATTAATGAAATAGGTAATTGAAAACTGTGACAATAAAATGTTTTTTTATCTCTTTAGAGTTCTATTTAGTCTCATCTATCTAATTACAGAACCTTCTTTTTTAAATTCTGAACAAATGAAGAAGCTAGTGTTTTTACAATGATGTTTATTTTTTTATTATTATTTTTAGATTCTGAACGATATCGAGGAATACATTGGTTTTACAAATCTGTGTTTTTTTTCCGTATGTATGTAATCACGAGTTAAAGTAGAAATACTGGTTAGGCTAGTGAATATATGAAAATTGATTTCTATATATTCACAAACACGTAATGAATACTCCATAAATAATTTAAAATTACAATAAAATATAAGCATCAAAAAATATTAAACCCACAAAATATTAAACATTTTAAATGGGTTTGATTGAAAAAAATCGGAGAATGTACCGACAAATAGGTATTATAATATATTTCCAGTTTATGAAAACTCAAAAATGGTGAATAGTACGATAGTGTGAATTGAAATCCACGTGCATCAATATAGTTTTCTAATTATTCTACTTTGAAAATTCAATGTTGTTGGTTATTATATTAAATACCTGCTATATCAACAAATCTCAACGTTGTTCTTGTGACGTACTGATTTAGGCATCAGATTTGATTTCGACAGTACCGGGTTCGAATCTTACCTGGTAAATTAAATATTTTGCACTCTTTTCAACCGTGACTGACCAGAGGCGACACGATAAATAATAATATTTGCACTAAAATTATATTATAGCAAATTAATGTTGATTTACAATAATTAGAGCCTCTTTAATTTATTTCATTACGACGTTTATGTTTTACTGTAATTTGAAATGATTTATGAAATATTCATTAGGTGTAGGGAAATATATGAAAAATTAATTTTCGTTTTTCATTAATGGTGTAGGTATGTAACAAATTTTATGTTTACTGCGTGTATATCAGCATTATATGTAAGATTTGTGTACAATCACACAAAAATTAATTAATTTCGTTATTCTGGTTGAATTTTGACCACGTGGTAATACTAGTACTTATTATTAACTTCTTATACAAATTTGATCAGTTACACGGATAACAAATTGCACATGGCTTATTCTGTTATTAAATAACAATTGTTAAAGATATTGATTATGACGATTATTTTATATTAAATGAAGCTCTGCTCGGAATCGTTTTATTGAAGAAATTATTTATGGTTTCTTTAAAGTACAGCAAACCCGCCAAGAGTATGCCACCCAATGTGCGAAGTACACATTTTTGTTTCCATTTAAATGGCATATTTTATAATTTAATGAATTCTTTGAGCATATTTAGGATTTCGTAAAGTTTTAATACATTTTCAACTTTATTAATCGATAATTGTCACAAAATAATAAATTGTTAAAGGTTTTTAAATATTAAAATGCATCAGCTGATAATTCAGGGCTGGCGCTAGGGCAGTGCAACCGGTGCATCTGCACAGGGCCCCGCGGAAGCAGAGTTCAGTAGATAGAGAATATATATAGTTAGCCAGTTAGGTACTGAATTACTCGAAAGTTGAAGGGTCTATCGACCCTTCAACTAATATTATGATAATCATAGACGTGTACTTAGTTAAGTTTTAGATACCAGCAAATATCAATATAATTTTTTGATTTGTTTCCAATTTAAGAACACCAAAAAAACGTATAGATTGAGACCATATAGTATTATGGTAACGTATGGTCTTTATTGAGTAGCCCTTTATTAATTGTCCTTTTGAAAACATTTACGTGCAGTATTTGCAAAAAAGTCTACACCCGTGCAAAGGTTTGTGTGTTTGACATATAACATAAAACAATAATATATTCATTGGCAAATCCTATTTTCAAAATTTTGTGTTTTCAAATGCATAGTTGTATACCTAGGTTTAATTAATTTATTTTTAAATAAATAATTTTTATATTTTTATCTTATTACATTTAATTTATGATTTTGTTTAATTGCATATTATTTAAAGTGTTTTAAATTTTACGAACATTTATAAAAGTAAGAATAGTTTAAAGAATAGTAAAAAAAAACTATTTTGCACGAGGCCCCCCGATTTGTAGCGCCAGACCCGGATAATATACTAGGTATCCAGGATAAAATTCTAATTTGTTTCACAGTTGACACGTTTTATAAGTAGTTTAGTTGTTATCGTGTATTCAATTCATTATTATTATTATAAATTATTAATAAATAGGTACTGTTTGGTTACTAATCGATCGGTATCGTATTACAAAATCACCTAATGGTCGTGTCCATATTTATTTATATTATTTTTCCATCAATCTTTATTTATACTCGTGCGTTGCGAAATGCACAAAACCTAACGGTTTTAGTATATTTGAATTTTAAATAATTTTATCAAAATGCTGAAAGTGAAAACTTCTAACACTAGTCCGTATCAAGAGATAAATTTTATACGAATATGGTGAAAAAATATTTTTTTCTGATGGGAGTTTTGTAAAATATGTAAAAGTAAAGATTACATTATAAAAAAAATTTACAGTTTTACAACATATTTAAATGGATAAACACATTCGTGACATTCAATGACTCGGCCATAAAAAAACAAACGATCCAACATTTTTTACCAACTTCACCAGAAATTAAAATTACATTATTTTTTTTTTTTTTAGAGTCTAATTTTAAGGGCATATTTTGGTAATTTCTAGAACATAATTGTTTTGTATACATATTTAATAGGTTTTCATGGCATATAATTGTCTGCTTTAGATATGATTTCTATGTGTAGACGAAGAACATTTTGGAGTATTATCAAAATATATTCGCAAGTGAGACATAATATATCAGAGTGATATTTTAATAATTGAGTTGTATTCTGACCACGGATAACATTTCTTGACTAAACACCCGTAATATTATGTAATGCGCATACAGGCTAATGGATACTGTAGAATATTATATTGACTTTAGAGACTTGCTCGCTACGTGACAAAAAATAGTATATGTAGGAAGGCAATTTCAGTCTTAGGAGGAATGCGGCCCTTGCCTACGGCTCGTGCCGCAC
The DNA here is from genome assembly GCA_025469315.1 of Stegophylla sp. TES_Ste_2020. Classification (NCBI taxonomy): domain Eukaryota; kingdom Metazoa; phylum Arthropoda; class Insecta; order Hemiptera; family Aphididae; genus Stegophylla; species Stegophylla sp. TES_Ste_2020. The sequence goes on from JAIPRM010001429.1 coordinate 13,386, forward strand.
AAGTCACCGGTGACTGACATTGCTCACTTCCTGTCCTTGCCATACACTTAACTATTTCAAAATTATCAAAGTTTTTGTAAAATTCCAGAAAAACTGCCTAAGATTTGAGTAAAAATAGTAAGAATGCCCTAGAATCCAGATTTTCATAAAATTCATTTCAGTTATAACTAAGAAGTAATTCTAAAAATCCGGGCATACTTCGCACCATGGTCCATGGGCATTCTTAGCTCCTCTGATGGAATTTAGTAGGTGTGTTAAATTTTAAAGAAACGATTAATCATTTCTTCAGTAAAACTATTCTAGATTGAACGGCAGTAATAAATATAAGACAATTTTACTTAAAAGTTATGTAATTTATTATTTTTACAAAGTAATTTATTTTCTACTCAGCTAAATATTATTGTTATTATTTAAATTAATTACAATCTTTACACTCAAGACTGGTATAAACTTAAATTAGGTTTATATCGAACACATATTTTAATTTTTATTTTTTTTTTAATTACCCAAATGTCTTGCTTCTCCCCAGTAAATAATTTCGGTAAAATATATTTTTCATTCGGATCAATCACAGTGATACGTTTTAATAAATATTTAAATAATATTTTGAACAATATTTTAAAAATATTCCCTATAAATCCCCCTTCCCGGGAATATTCCCCGAAAATTTCCTGTGATTAAATTCCTGGGAATTGGCACATCATTGTATCCCACAGGCAAAATTATTTGATGAGAAAAAAGTGTTTAGTGGGGTTTTTGTCAAATGTTTGGTAGTTCTTACCAAATGTTAGAAAAACTATTTAGTGATTCGAAAAATGACCTCCTAAAAGTACCATTTAAATTAATATTCTGGTGATACACTCTGTACCTCTATAACAAAATATTTTACTTCATAATACTTAGGGAATTACTAATACATAAATACTATTACTGATAGATTTAAAGTAAGGTAGTAATGCGCTTTTTGATGAATATTATAAAAAAAAAAAATTAAATTAATGTTTATTCCAAACGGTTCATAACAAATAACTTCACGTTGTAACTTTCGATATAAACTTAATATTTAAATTTATGTTTTATTTATCATTAGATACTTTAATGTTAAAAAAAAAAAAAGACATACTTAAGAATCATAAATATTTGACAATCGATTAATGTTGTAGCAAAACATAATTTTAGTATAACATATAATTAATATGACTATTACAGACTTTGCTGCCATATTAACTGGCCAATCGTCAAAACCAAATGAACTGAAGAAGATGGATTTACCACAGACATCGATGCAAGAAATGGGATTAGACTATGTAGCGACCGGACGTTTCACGTTCTACAGAAAGCACTTATACTTTTCGTTTTATACGAATAAACCTGACAGGCCTAGAATGGTGCAGTTTATCGATCCCCACGGCAATATAATTGAAGAAATTGTAAGATCTGACTCTTTTAAATAATTGGAAGAGCGTATTAGAATTATTTTTATTTTAGGCATTGTTGTCGGGTACAAACTACCAGAACCTGACGAGAAAAATTTGCGGTGTGTGGCGACGGGTGTCTAAAGACTATAAGCGGCTGTTCCGCGAAGATAAGATGTCCGTATCTCTGGTCTGGGACACAGCAATCATCAGTGGCAATCTCAATAGGTAAAAATGGGTGAACACGCCATGCACAGTTATAATTAGAGATAGGATGTTGATGACCTAAAAAAGTACCAAAAATTACCCCAAAAAAAAACGCTTTAAAAACCTAAAAATTGTAAAAAATAACCTAAAAAAAAAAAATTACTTAAAATACAAATTGAAAAATATGTTATTGAAAGTGTCCAAACATATTTAAATTGAGTGAGAAAATTAAAAAATCGACGAGAACATCAAACTTAATGACATTATATCAACAAAGAGATTATCGGGTTGATTGAATACAATTTATAAATATAATATTCGATAAGCGTGTACATCGGGGTATATTTTGTAAAAGCAAATGTTGTATAAGTTGTATGATACAGTATCTACCAATGAAGTAAATGTAATTGTTATAAAAACTCTTCAATAATTTTGATAAAATTATTTTTAAAAATGTAAAATCGTTCCTGAAAGTCTTAATTTTATTAGAAAAATGCTCGATAGTTTACAAAAACTACAAAAAATGACTTGTAATATGAAATAATATAGTAAAAATTTTAAAAAATGACGTTAAAAAGCAAAAACAATACATTTATAACTAAAATGCCTAAAAATGCAAAAAAAATTCAAAATTAAATTTTCATATTCTGAATCAGGCGTGAAACGAATTTTTAGCTTGGAGAGCATTGCATAGGATTAAAGGGGGAAAAAATGCATTTGTCATCAACATCCTATCTCTAGTTATAATGTATACAGGGAGATTGGCAGAAGATGTCAGTAACTCCAAAAGGTGATTCAACGCTTCGAACGCAACAATATTTTTCATAACTAATCTGATTCTAACAGTGAGAATATAATTTGAGAGGTTGCAACCATATTTTAGATCACGGGTGGCCAACCCACGGCATGCGGGCCTTGGATAATTTTATGGCCCACGAGATTCATCACTCTTTTACACACTGTGTTTATAAAATGTTCGAGTGCAAAACATTTTCTGTATCGTGAATTAACGTTTATATTTTACTTATAATAATATTACCTAAACGACGAATAGCGGTGTCTTTATATGAGACTATGAGTATATAGTACAATATACTACTTTAAAATATAGACGAGTTGTTTCATCTACGAATAATAATAAAAACAATATTCGATCATAATGTTTAGAAATTTCTCTCCAAGTTATTTATTTTTTTGTATCGCGTCATAATATATCATAGATATATAATTTTGTGTGTTGCTTGCGGGATTATAATGCATTTCCAAAGTGACCCGCAAGATAATTCAGGGTAACTACCTCTGTTTTAAACACTTAATAAATTATTTGTTTTTTTTCAATGAAAACTTTATAAAAGAAATCGTATCTTTGAAAATATTGGAGCTAATGGAATACCGAATACACTTCTTTCATCAAGTAGGTATCTAAAATTACTTTGAGCAGGCTTTGTAACTCTATTCAATCATCCACGAAAAGTAAAAATGTGATTCATTTATCTCAAAATATGAGCTGATTGCTCATATTTTGAAAAACGTTGTTATATACATTTAAAATATTGAATCATCTGCCGAAGTGTCTAACGTATTTTTCCAATCACCAAGTATACTTTGTGTGTGTGTGTGCGATATTATTTTGTACGAGTGCCATGTGTAGGTCATATTATTATGTATTATATTATTATGCACAACGTGTAAAGGTAATTACCAAAATTAATATAGGTTTAGATCATTGGACACGGAAGCGTTCAGCTCTCTACTCACGGGTCACACACCAGACTCCGGCGGAACGAGCATCGTGTCCATATCGACCATATCGCCGTCTATACATATGCAAATCATGTTCAACGGCCCGTTTGCCGGCCAAGTCAGTGGATCGTTTCTGGTGAAACTGAAATACGCCGACAACGAACGCACTGTAATGGAAGAAGTACGGCATATTATTTTATTCTCTATATTATTTTTCTATAAATTTGTATTTACAAAAGCCATTTTTTATGGAATATTTTAATAATAAAAAAAATCCTGATATGTTTCGTAATAACCTTTTTAGCCATGCTTTAATGATATAACTTTAAAAGCATCTAAAATATTTAATTCAAAATAATTAAGGAAATTATTGTGTAGGTAGAAAAATAAATGGTAAACCGTTTGACAAAAAATATTTCTACCTTGGTTAAGAATTTAAAATTTAATAATGTATTGATTAAAAATAATAATTATTTCACATGAAAATAACTAACTTTGTTAATTTTAAACATGTATGAAAAATAATTTTCAAGCCAATATTTATGAGACTTTACGTACATCGCACCATGAGTATTATATTCGTTCCTTTGATAACATATCCATCACTAGTGTGTTATCGATAAATCATTTCTTCAATATAATGATTCAATATAATGATTCTGAGCTGTCTTTATAGTATTTTATTGATTATATTTAACAATTTAACAAATTCGGGTAGGATGCTCATGGTGGTTGTAATACATTTTAAAGAAATTATAAATTATTTTTTCAATAAAACGATTCTGAGTGGAGCTTCAGTTTGTATAAAACAATTTTACTTTAAAATTATAATGTTTATAATAATTATAAAAAAATTTATTTTTACTCAGCACTTTTATATCCCACTATAAACTGAGAGCAGGAAAACAAATTTTGTGAGAAAAAAAAGTGTTAGAAAAAATAATTAAAAAATTTAATTTCAATTGAATTCAAATATATCGAAATTCCCGGTTATCTTTCCAACACGGTTTTTTTTAAAACAAATCGATTTCAATGCACTCTTTTCTTTCGATTTTCTTGCTGTGTTTTCATCAGGGCAAGAGCGCATCAAATGGAGGTTTCGAATTAGAATATTGTTATTTTTGGTGTTACTAACTAAAATCGATTTTATGAAAAGCTAGTTTCTGGCATATTTTAATGTTTTTACTCAATATTTTAAAAAATGAAAAAACGATGTATTAAAATTACTTACAGATTCAATGTCTTATCTCAAAAATTGCTGTACGAAACTTTTGTTCAAGTTTTATTGTCCGAAAAAATAATTTCATGCAAAAAAAATCACATTTTTGTAAAACCAATACATTCTTTGCTCCACTCAAAATCTTAAAAATTATTGTAGGTTATTTGGCTCTTCTAATTTTATCTGCATCCTGGAATAAAATCTCTTTAGTCCCTATTGTTAATCTAGACTTTGACGAACCATGCAAATAGCTACTTACCCTTGTGTCTGAATGTTTGATTGATTGTTACAAACCAATAATTATAGATATCACCCTATCCACGTACGAATACCAGTTGGCATAGGCGGTTGGCATAGGCGTAATCAGACCTTTGAACTTGGCGGGCTTAAGTCCCGTTTGTAAAATATAAAATATGATGACCTATTTTTTTTTTCTATTTTGAACGACATTAGTCTATTTACAAAGAAAAAAAACCAAAATAAGTTGTCTTCACTCCTCGAGTGAAAAACTTTTGGTAAATTTGTTGAATTTTAAAGAAATTAATAATTAAATAATTCTGGACAAAACTCAAGTTAATTTATACAATAATAATTGCCAGTATTATATTCAGTATATTTAACATTAAATTGTTATTCAATAACAGAATAACCAATAACAACATAAACAATAACATAACAAATCAAGGAAAAATAATATCTGATTAAGTATATTATAATTAACAAAATATATATTTTTTTAGTACAAAAATTTAAGCCTACGTTCAGTTTCAGAAAATTGATTTAATATATCATGCCACACTGTAACGATTAATAGATTCTTGAAAGATAGGGTCGGCAAATTCAAAAAAAAAAAAAAAATCTCTTATAATATGAAGTTTTTCTTCATTAGCTATTTCATTTATTATATGTCAATGAACCTAAACCATAGAATTGTATTTAAAATATTTTTATTTTTTTTGGAAAGGGGACTAAAAATTATTTAAGCCTCCACCTAGTTTTGCCTATGCCGGTAGGGAACACTATGGTGGTCAAATATTTCATTTCTATACGGTGTTCATTTTTCATAATAATTCAGCTAGGATCCTGAACAATGTCATCTTTTGGCTTTTTTCTGGTGTTACAAAACGTAAGTCTGTAAATAGAATATGTGTTTTGGATGAGATACTGAATATTTTAATGTAATATTTGTTTTTGATAAATTCATCCTTTACGGCATGTTTTTTTGATTTTATGGAAATTTCTTAGTTTTTACATCATTTTTCACAATTTTCAGTTTATACACTAAAAAACGAATATAAATTGTTGTGATTAACAAGAAGGAAAAAATAGATAAATTAGTTGCAACTGAAAAAATAAATATTTTTAATAACGCATTCAATAACGTAGACAAATTTAAAGACATGCCAAAAAATATAACTTTTCCACCGCAACCAATTATTACAATGCTTCACATTATTTATTACTGCGAACATTATGAATCTATAAATCAAATTCTTAATGAACTTGATAGTGAATTGTGAAAACCCTGCATTTTCTATTAAAAATGTACCTATTAGCAAATTGCGTAAAATACTGTTAAAATAAAAAAAAGACAAAGTAAAGCAAAGATAAATAATTAAAGGAAAAATGATTAAAGTAAAGTAAAACATAGATAAGAAAGCCAGACATACTTTGCACCATGAGTATTCTTCGCTCCTCGGGTCAGATACTTTTGGTGGGTTTGTTGAATTTTAAACAAACGATAAATAATTTCTCCAATAATACGATTCTGAGCGAATGTTAATGATATAATAGTCGTAATTTTCAAAACACTCACCCGAGTATTTGACCCGAGGAGCGAAGAATACCCATAGGCCATGATATGAAGTATATCAGGTTTCTCGTCTATACTTTACTTTACTTATCTTTTCTTTACTTTTTTTATCCAATAAAAAAAGGGAAAAAAACGATTTTACTAAAAATAAAAAATTTTGATAAGAAAAAAGTATTTGAAAAATATTTCCAACATTTGTTTTCAACATTTTCAAAATTTCCTTGCACCTAAATATTTCTCATATTATTGTCTATCTATATTTAAATTTTCTATAAGTTTGGATTAAAAAAATATAGTTTCCGAGTATATTTTGTCAAATTTTAGGTAGTTTTTCTCAAATTTTGAGAAAACAATTGAGAATTTCTAAAAATGACCTCTTTAAAGTACCATCTAGACTCTAAAGGCAAATCTGATTTTAAAAAGTTACTGCTTGAAACTTTTGAACAAGTATTTCTATACGAAAACGTGTATACATAAAAAATAAAAATAAAATATAAACATCATTTTGAAAACACTTCACCACGTTTATAATCTAAAAAACACTTGTATATAATGATGTACATTTTTAAAAACATTTTATAATTTTTTAAGCTATTATAAATAAATTGAATATCGTTTTTACTGTGTATTTTTTGAGTTTTTAAAGTAATTTTCGCATTTTTTTAAGGGTATTAATATCCCAACCCTAGTTTTAATATACTTTGGTACCCAAACAATAATAATATCTACCTTTTTCACATTTGTAATATTCAACCGAATAATTCCAAGGGTTTTTGAATTTTAGACAATAAGAGTAGACAAACTAACAAACAGTTCAATCGTTATCGAATTACAATCACCTGTTACGTTTTCCGACCTCAACGCATTGTCTAAACAAGAAATCGTCGTTACTGTGGAAGCTAAACATTCGAGTTTCAAGTTGCAGGGAGTGGTTTTACCACGCGTCTTCTGCGATGTTTACCAAACGCTGGTCGTGGCCAACGGCCATCAAGTGGACTCCAAAAAAGACAGGTGTGTTGACATTTGCCCAGTACGTGCGTCCACGTGGTCCTACGGCTACATATCATATCGCAGGGTATCTATATTATTATTTTAGATGCACTTGTGCTCATGGCTGTTCCTTGAGTGGGGTGTCCCCCTTATTCAAAATTTCAGTCGACAAATTTGAAATTTGTTATTAGACTCGTCAATATGTCAAACTCTTGATATTTAAATACAATGGTACATATAAATCATTTTACTATTTTTTTTATAATTTATTAAATTTATTAATTGTATGTATTAATTTTATGCAAGTTTTACAATACTCAATACTTAAACAAAGTCTAGGTGTCTGGAATTGAATATAAAAGGCATTGAGCGTAATATAATTATAATAATTTAGGTAACAAAAACATATCGAGCGTAAATTTAAATAAATATTGCATAAGCTTTCGAAAAAAAAATCATTGTTTTATTTGATAGTAACCAGGTTCTATAAAATCACGGGTTTTATTCTTTACTTCTCGGGTGGGACTTGGTAGTTGCGTTAAATTATAATTATAAAGAAACGATAAATCGTTTCTTCAATATCACAATGCTGAGCTGAACTTTAGTTTATTCAAGACAATTTTACTTAAAAATTATAGTTTATTATTATTACAAAAAAAATTATTTCATACTTTGTCAATTTTAAAGTCCACAAAAAACATTGTTGATGAAATATGTCTATTTGGAAGTAATTTTTCAGAACGCAACAAGGAAAATTATTTTGGGTTTATAGACGGCAAATTAATAAACTTCGCCCCCCTCCCCATAATTTATTGTTCGGAACGGCCCTGCTTGTGCATCGTTCAGGATTTGATTCTTGTGCGTATGCGCCGAGCACATTATTTAAAAAATACTTTTGGCATTGCACTATGATCATCGATTTGGCAAAACGCGGAAAAGATACGCGTCCTTTTGAAAGGGAAACTAAGTTTTACATACGACTTGTCTCTGACGGAACCCGTATACCGATAAATTTTGCACGAAATGAAAGTTGTATTGTGTCCAACTGGGAGATATGAGAACGAACTGGGGTCAATTAAATTATTTATGAGGATAAGTTGAAAACAGTAGGTTTACTAGCCGCCGATTGTAGTCGCATCTTAATATTTCTAAATCGCAGTCATTCGTCAGAGCGTACTACTGCAGCGGACGATAGACGAAATTATATAGTAAATATTTACAGTGTTTTTCAGTTATTAAAATTAATTTCGAATACGCTAAAGTATATATAGCGCGTCGTTAACCGAGTGCATAATTCAAATCATCTACATTGTTATTCTATTTTCTACATGAGTAGAGCGCGGTGTCGGTTGAGATGTGTCCGGCGATTACGCCGGGAAATAAATTATTCGCTTAGCGGTTTTATAACTATCTGGCGTGGTTCCGATCATTTTGAATAATACTCTTGTTTTTAATGTGTTTTGGCAGAACCAGTGGCGTGGCTTGGGCGTTTATTAATAATGTCGGAGCGTTGGAGTATCGTGTTAAATTTGATAATAACGCAGTCACTGAGTTGGCTATTGGTGAGACTACAAAAATAGATGCACTCGATTTAAGGCGATCTCGTTAAACATGATTATTTAATTTTCCCCTTGTGCCCCTAAAGTTTCTAGCGAATCGCGCGTGTCGGCACTCGACATATCCGAATCAATTGTCCAAAACTGGAGCAACGGTACGATATCCACAATGGGCCCAGTGCATCTGGAACAATTGTACGCGGAAGAATTGAGCTTGTTCAGCGCGTCGTCGGGCTTCAAAGGCAGGTTCACGTGGAAGCCAGTAGCCGATTCCAGAGACACGAACGGCGCTCTGCTGTTATCCAATCCGGAGGAACGTTCGACGGTCGGTCTTCTATGGATAACAGTGGATTCTGACTGTACGCTACAATACGAAGTAAGCTTAAATAGGTACCTCTAGTCAGGCACGTACACAAAAAAAATTTTCGAGTGTTATAATAAAAAAAGCCGATCATACTTCGCACGATGGGTATGATTCCTGTATTTATTATATCTTATTAAAACGTTGCTGATCGAAACTTTTGGACAAGTATTTCCATACGAAAAGTTGTACACAGAAAAAAATTAAATAAATAAACATCATTGTAAAAACATTAGCTTTTTCACTTCGTTCAGAATCTAAAAGTAGATACGTACGTGTAATTAGGTAATGTATAATGAACTTTTGAAAAAATTTCGGGGTGGGTTTGACCCCCCCCCGCCGTCTGTATGCGTGCCTGTACCTAGTGTACAATCGTTGAGCTCTTCAACTAAAATGACGAAATAACCTACAGGTCGTAATATCGGGTTCTAATGTGAAAAATCGAATTTTCGAACTTTATATTGAAGACTCGCCACTTTTGATCCCTGGAGCGCCAGTGTTCAGAAGGCTGCTTGAAGAGTTTGAAGGGCCTACGCTTGAAGGATACACTATCGGTTTGAGCCAAGAAGAATTATACCGGCTTAATGTTAATTTCGTGTTCGTAGACCTATGGGATCCAAAACTGGGACAATCCGTATTAAAAACCGAATGGAAATATGTTAGTTCTTTCGTTTAGTAAAATCAATTTTATTATTATTTTATTAAATCGACGTGTCATCATCAGGTTAATGTTCCTGCAGTTTGTTATGCGCGCGACGCAGGTGAAAATGACTCCAACAGTATACTTATGAACAACGACGAATCGGATCATCAACATCCATCACAGTCGAGCTGTTTACACGGTCAAAAGTATTATCAAAACGGGGCTCAATGGACATCTTCAGTGGATGAATGCACCATGTGCAACTGCCATCATGGTAAAGTAACGTGTGACCTCATAATTTGCCCATCAATTCCATGTGCAGTGCTGCTGTCTGTCAAACCAGGATCATGTTGCCCGACTTGCGAAGGTAAATATCAATGGCGTTATTTGAAGTAAAATCATGGGGTAGCAAACCTCTTAAATATTTTAAATTCAGTTGTGGTTTAATAGAATGAGGAAACAGTCGGTAGATAAAATTTACGATTTCGTATAATATTATTTAAGTTCAAATGTATTTTTAAACTTAGTGAAGAATCATGCATTGTCCATTCCCTGTGATATCAATTTTTTTTATTACTTCATCTTTGTTAACTTCTTGATTTCTATATGTTGATAGAATATTGCTATAAATTATTTAAGGGTGTTTATCTAAGCGTTAAAACTTTCATGCCTTTTAAACCGAGTGTGGATAAAGTATGTGGGATAAAATTAGACACACTTACAATGGGCCAATTTTAATTTTGAAAAATAATTTTGAATTCATTAGCTTCTTTCCTGTGTTTTCCTAGAATTACCTTTTTTTATTTTATTCACTTATTAACCTTTCAAAATACCTTTAAAATTTTGAAAAATTGAGAAAATGTATTACGTGTATCAGTAAATTATCTAACCAAAATATCAAAAATGTATTTCTGACAAATATCATTTATATATCCAAATTCAATAGGTATAGACGATAATATCATGAATAATATTATATGTTTCATAAAATTTTTTTTATAATCATTTTCTAAAAAAAAAAAACAAGATAATTATAATATTCTTTTACAAATTAAATGTGGGGTAGCGTAGCTATTAATTTGCAACCTTAATCAAAATGACGGGGTAGCAATTGCTACCTTTCGCGCTACCCCCTAATGACGCTTAATGTAAATATGGTGCATTAAACTTTACAGTCCTTGTATCTTAACTAAATCATAATATTTTGTATCTTAATTCACATTTTTTTTATTAAAAGATGGTGGTGAAAATCAATATAATTCTACAAACTCATGTGTGCTGGCTGGACAACAATTTAGAGCTGGTAGCACTTGGCATCCGTATTTACCTCCAAATGGTTTTGATACTTGTACAGTGTGTCATTGTCATGTAAGTAGTGTCTTAAGTAATCCAGTTTTATTTTTAGAAGGGCTGATGAAAATATTTATAGCTAAATAATAAGTTTCTAGCATTATGCATGATTAATTAAGTATGAATTAAGCATGACTAATTTGAAGAAAATTTAATTTGTATATATTTTAGTATGGGTATAAGATTCTGAGTAGAGCAAAGAAGCTAGAGTTTTTACAATGTTTATTTTTTATATTTATGTACCCTGTTTTTGTATTGAAATACTTATCCAAAAGTTTTGATCAGCAACTTTTAAAATCAGAATAATTTGTCTCTATAGAGGTGATATTTATTGGAAGTCATTTTTCATAATTTTCAATAGTTTCTCCAAAATTTAGGAAAAACTACTGAAAATTTGTCCTTAACGACTTTAAAACTTTTTTTTTTTTGAATTCAAATTTTTAAAATATAGATAATATGAGAAATATTTTGGTGAAAGAAAATGTTTAATATGTGAAAAAAAATTTACATGAACTTTTTTTCGTATTTTCAGTCAATAGTGAGATATAAAACTGGCTGAGTAAATTCATTTTTTTGGAATAATAATAATCTTTATAATTTTTAAGTAACACTGTGTTATAGAAATTCCACTCAAAATCATTTCATTGAAGATTTATAATTTTATTATTTCTTTCAAATTTAACACATCTACCAAGGTCCAACTGAGAAGCGAAAAATACCTATGGTGCGAAGTATTTAAGTACTAAAAATGTTTCCCTTGTTTCTAGAATAATTACTGAAAATATGTAGAGGAAAATATGACCTCATTAGTTACTACCCATCAGAATTTTGTAGTTTTTGATAACAATATATTTTCAGATAAAAATCCATTATTAGAATCTTTTAACTCTACTCAGAATCTAAAATATATATTAGCTAGACTAAAGCGCCTGCCTAGCTCTTCTACTATTGACAAACTTATTTAAACATTGTATATTTTACAAATTTTTCTCATATTTTGGGAAGAGTTGCAGCCCCCACAGCAAACTCTATAAATACACCCCCTGTGATTCAATTTTTAAAGGTTAAGACAGTTATTTATTTTTTATTACTTTATTTTGAATCAGAATACATCTTTAAAAATCAAGTGCCAAAGGATGGACTGTCCAGCATTAGAATGTAATCAGAAAGTAGCTATAAGGCCATCAAAACGATCATGTTGTAAAGTGTGTCCATCTACACTGCAGACTACTACCAAACCATTAGGTCCACTTGTTCAACTAGCTCAAGGAGATCAACAGGATACAGGTGAAAGTTTTCCAGAATTGGATGTACTTACTAATGGTGGTTGCAGCTACCCTGTTGGTGGGCCATATAAAAATGGTCAAGAATGGCATCCTAAGATATATTCTCATGGAGAAGTGAAATGCATCAATTGTAAATGCAAAGTATGTACTTAAAATATTGTAGTAATTTGTAATAGAAAAAAGTTATTGCATTTAATCATTGGGCTTATAATTTTCAAAAAGTATTTTACATTTATTTGTCTATATATCTATACAAATACATTTTGACTAATTATATTAATAAATTCATAATATCATGAAGATAAGGCCAAATTAACAAACGCGTTACCTGTTACTTAAAATGCACGGAATTTTTAAACAAAAGACCATCGGCAAAATTTGGAAAAAGTAAATATTTTATTCGCTCCAAGGATGAATGAATAAATCGGGCTGTTTTTTAGTTTTTCAACGTTTTTGTCAAACAATTCTGGTTTAATGAACTCAAATTTACATCAAATGTAGACAATTATGATATAAACTGACTCTGATTGACTGACCTAATTTGATTTCGACCACTATTTCCTTGGTGGCTGCTCAAATTTTTTTTAAATGAAAGCCTAGTATTTATATTGACGAAATTCTGAAAAAGTACATTTTTTACTATACTCTACCCTCTAAGGGTAAATGAATTAATCAGGGTGTTTTTAGTTTTTATCAGAACTTATTGATTTAATGATTTTAAACTTATACTAGACATAGACAGTTATGGTGACCCTGAAAAAAATGATAGAAATCTGATCATTTTTACGCTCATTACATCCCTTAATTTGATTTCGATCAGTATTTCCATAACCAGTGGCGCTCAAAATGAAGTTAAATTTGCGGATATGTTAACTGTTACGTCTTTAAATGCTCAGATTTTTTCAAAATTTTTCTAATGAAAGCCCATTAGCATTTTCATTGGGAAAATTTGGAAAAAAAATTTCCTTGGGGCAAAGGTATTATTTGCCCCCTCTAGATATGCCAAACATATTATAAATCTAAATAAAATTAAGATTTAAATATAATATAAATATTTATAAATTATTATTATTTATATAAATATTAAATTATATTTATATAATTATTATTATATATATATTTATTTATATATTATTATATAATATTTAAAATATTATAAAATATATAATAGAGTGAAAATACGTAAAACACATATATATATTCTGTATAAAACTATACAATATTTTTGCCTTTAAATATTTGTGTTTCTCAGGTTTTGCCTGTTGTAGTATTTTATAATGTAGGTATTGACATAATATTTTCAATGTTATCTCATTTAGATTAAGATGTCAATGAAATTGCAATTGAGCTTACTATGTTTAAGACAAAGTTCATTGAATTCAATATTATAAACAAAACTTCATATTTATAAAGTTGTGACAAATAAATTGAATTTATACATTTTATGAAAATAATAAATATTAAATATATTTTTAACTATACCCACAAATACTGCTAAGAGCGTTTAAGCAGCTTCAGAGTATACAAATTCAATGGTTTTTGAAATTATAGATATTAATATAAGTTCCTCATATCAAAGGAAGTTATTTTTTTAACAATATTTTTTATAACATTAAAAAAAAAAAGCCGGACATACTTCGCACAATGGGTGTACTTCGCACGACGGGTGTATTAAATTTTAAAAAAACGATAAATCATTTCTTTAGTAAAACGATTCTGAACGAAGGAAGTTAATAATATAAGAAAAAATAATGTCCAAAATTTTTTCTCACATTTTCAAAATTTTCTTGCGCCAAAATCTTTTTTATGGGATTTTCTATCTATGTTTAAATTTTCAAAAAATGATGGTTTTCGAGTCGTTTTTGTCAAATTTTGGGTAGTTTTTTCCAAAAAAATCATTGAAGATTTGAGAAATTCAAAAAATGACCTCTTTAAAGTACAATCTAGAGGCGAATCAGGTTTCAAAAAGTTATTGATCGAAACTTTTGGACAAGTATTTCTATACAAAATGTTGTACACAGAAAAAAAAAATAAACATCATTGTAAAAACACTAGCTTCTTCACTTCATTCAGAATCTAAAAGAAACACCTATATTTGAAATTAATTTTTTTAATTCAGTTCTATATAAAATAATTATTTAACTGTTAAATTTTAACAGTATAAGTGCAAAAATGTATTTCTAAACATTAAAATTGATTTAAAATTGTAAACGAACAATTAAAATACATTAGAATATCTCTTCTTCCCTTAGTTTTAGAAAATTCATTATTTTGCCTCCTTCCTAGATATTCACCCAGTTACGCCTTTGATTTAAGCTTATTAGCATTTACATTGCAAATAGATAAGTTTATATTTTATTATATCTCCTCTCCTCCATGTATGAATAACTAAAACTAGATATTTTCAATTTTATTGTTTTTGTTTATAATATTAAACCGAGATTTACACCAAAAGTAGACAATTATTGCATTAAGTTACACTGAAAAAATAAAATAAATCCATGCGTTTTTACATTTGAGGACTATTCGTCCATAATCAAGGGTCTAAGGGCGAAACCCCAGCTAGGCTTTGTTTAGTGTATATATATATATATGTATATATGTGTATATATGTGTATATATATGTTTAATATATATATATATTATAATAAATATAGTTATTCTATTTTGGTTCGTAAAATTATAATTATAAAAGGGCACAACTTAAATGTAGTTTGTTCAACATTAAGTAAATATTAGGTGCTTTAGCTATATTCGAATTGTTAATTAATTTAAAGAATATACTCTTTTCAATGACAACTTTTTTTTTTTAGGACGGTAAAGTAAGATGTGGTCGCAAAAAATGTCCTGAAGAATTGTCGTCTTGTTCAGATCCTTGTTGTAAATCTGCGTGTCGGAGACACAAGTCAACGCCTAAAGTTTAAACTATAACAAATTATTGTTCCTGAATAATTAAAAAAGAACTAAAATGTAATCACAAATAGGTACAGAATAATTACAAGTTTTTATATTATGCAATAAGGATAGGACTTTTCAGATAAGCAGTCTTAGACTGATATTAATATGTATTATTGTTTACCGAAATCCATAGACTGATATACATAATATATATTATTTTTCTTTTAATGGGTAACTGATATTATGTAATTGTCAGTATTAATTTAAGTAGTTTGAATGTAAATTTAAACATTTAAAAATATTAACTTATTGTAATATTGTAAATATGTAATTTTTTAAATGTAAATTATTAAATTGTTGGCTGTCATAATATTAAATTTTTTATTCACTTATTGAATTTTAGTAAGTTGACAAAGTATTAATATTTTATTAAAAACTTGTTTTTGTTTTTAAATGTGTACATTTTTTATACATACATACAAAGTGTATAGATATATCTTAAAATTAATATTTATTTACATTTCATTGTTTTACTTTAGACAGAGATTTTTTTAAGTTGCATTTGATGCATGTATACAATGCTATCAACATTAATCTTAGTTAAGAAATTAATTGAGATGGGAAAAATTCTAATGATTATTATTATGTTACCATGACAACAATAAATATATTTGAAAAAAACTTTTTTTCTATAATACATATCTTAATTATACTGATTTATTTATAACTTCTTGATCATTTTTTTGAACTGTGTCTTGAACAATAATATCGGACGCCATCTACATTAGTAGCTCTAGCATGTTTGGCCAACAGGTTATTTACATTAACCTTGTCAGTAGACAATTTCCTACAAATAAAATATTTTTAATACTTTGTGATTCACTTAATTATTTTTGTTAATATTACTCGACAAATGGTTTTATTTCATTGAATGTCCATTTTTCTCTGACTTGAAACAAGTACGCCATTCGTTCAGTGATATCATCGGGTAAGTCTTGTTCATTGAAATAACATATGGTTTGTGGATGGCTAGATTGGTCAACAAGCACTACACCATCCAATTGTTTCAAATTTGTAGTCATACCTGAAGAAACAAAAATTGGAATGTTACAATATATAATTTAATACAACTTACAATAGAAATACTTCACACCTTCAGGAACACTTCCCTGCCAAGCCATTTTAAAATCGGACAAATTAAATTTGTCACATGGACGTAAAAGTCCTATAGCCATAAATCTACAAATTTTATCTTCAATTAGTGATCTGTGTGTTTGACCTATAAACAAATATATTAATCTAATTAGTTTAACCATTATTATTTAATTTATTATGAATTGTCAAAGGATGAATCATCTATTTTCTACCCTCTATCACTGTTTTAACACCATTTACATATCATACAAATTTTGCTTAATTATTAAACTATTAAAGAAAAATGTTAAGAAGGAATACCCAACACAGTTATCAACAAATTCCAATGGAGTGCATCACAAGTATAGTGGGCAATATTTATACTTCATAATCGCATTAAATCACCCTTCTATCAAATCACAAACATACAATCATTAGGAACAGACCAGCAATCAACAGTCAAGCATGCAATACCAAAATCAGATTATTTATAAGTAAAGTAAGAGTAGTAAGTAAAGTAAAGTATAGACAAGAAAGCTGGACATACTTCGCACCACGGATATTCTTCGCTCTTTGGGTAAGATTCTTTTTGTGAGTGTGTTGAAAATAACAACTATTATTGTTCTTTATATTAATAACTTCTTTCCTTCAGAATCGTCTTATTGAAGAAATTATTTATTGTTTCTTTAAAATTTAATATACCCACCAAGAGCTTCACACCCTAGATGCGAAGAATACTCGTCGTGCGAAGAATACCCATCATGCAAAATATGTCTGACTCTTTACTAGTATAATTGTTAACAGGATGTAGATTTAAATGCCCATTAAAGTGTGTAATTTGCACCTCAGGTAGGATACTCTTGACGGGTATGTTGAATTTTAAAGAAACGATAAATCATTTCTTTAATAAAACGATTCTGAGCGGAGCTTCAACTAATACACAATAATAATTATCAGTTTTGAAGAACTGAACTGAAACGCTGAATTAAAAATTATTGTTACCCACAACATTTACGAAAAACAACATATATTCACATGCACCTAATGAACACTCCATAAATAATTTCAAATTACAATAAATATAAACATCATCATAAAATAAAATAAAGAGGCTCTAATTATTATAAATAAACATTTATGCACTTTAACATGATTAGTACTAATGTCTATCGCAGCACCCCTGCTCAGTCACAGTTAAAAAGTGCAAAAAACTTAGTTTACAGGGTAAAATTCAAACATGGTACCGTGACAATTTAATACTGACACCTAAACCATTACGTCACAGTAACAGCATTGAGAATAGTTGAAATAGTAGGTATTTATTATAATAACCGAAAATATGGAATTTTCAAAATGGAATAAAATAATTAGAGAACTATTGAAGCATGTAAATTTTAATTCAGACTATCATATTTAGCATCAAAAAATACATAAGATGGCAATAAAACATTATCAACCTTCTACATAAACCAAAAATATTTTTCATAATATGTCTGTACTTTTTTCTCAGATTTTTTTCTTTCAAACCCTTGTAAAAGAATGTTTAATTTTAAAATGTGTTTTTAGAATTAAACTTCTAACTTCAAATGGGTATAAAAAAATTGACCAACGATTTTTGAGATTTTTTCAGGTCAATTAAACATATATGATAGTCAGATCATATTAAATTTTCAAGTCTTAATATCAAAAATCAAAAATTTTATTACGTAAAAACTAACAAAAACAAAAAATGAGAAATTTCTGAAATTTTCAAAATGCTCTACTTAACTCAAAGTTTAACAAATCTTTTTGAAATTTTTATGAAATTTTTTCGTAACTATTTTTAGTGGTTGATGAAAATTTCAAGTCTCTAGCTGCTTTATTTTAGAAGTTATGTCAAAAAGTAATTTTCAATTTTACGAAAATTGCGGTAATTGCATATTTTGCCAAATTTCGTCAATTTTTCCCTGTTTTTGGAAAAAGTATTGAGAAATGGACGATTTTAGTTCTAAATATAACTAAACAATTATTCAATGTTTTCATACTATTTTTTTTAGTAAATGTTACCATTACATTAATGTTTGTGGGGAAATAAGAATTATTGAGGTTTGTCATTTAAATTCAAAAGTATTAAAAATTATAAACAATTATGCGAATATTTTCTAATACAATTTTATAGGTACGCCTTAAATATGACAAATTGTACTGAAAAACATTTTTATTAGTGGACCAAAATCAGATATTTACTATTTTATGTATTATATCAATAAAAATTGTTAAAATATGCAAATGACTCACTATTTAAATTAAAACTTAGACTTTTTAATATATTTAAAAATAGAAAATGCAACTAATGATTACAGCAAAATGTTCAATAATTTATGTAACAACAAGATAAAAATAAAATAATACCAATAAACATTGGAAAATTGAACAGAATAAAATCATTAATATTTCAATATTTAAAGTATTATTTAGAGATAAAATAATACTTATTATATAATTAATAAAACAAGTATTTACTAGTTAACTAATAACCATACTTACTTAAATTTGACGAAACACAGCAAACACTATATTCATCAATAATATGTTGCAAAATTTCTGAAGGTAACAATTCACCGAGAATCTTTAAAATTTCCTCTACAGGTAATGTATTATATGACCATGATTGTTCATCAATCAAATTTAATAAAAACGATACAACTCTACATTCATATTCAAATTCGAGAACTCTCCAATAACCTGAAATTAATAATAATTTTTGTTTTTCCTTTTACTATACTTAAAATAATGTTTTTAAATTATAAACTATATATTCAAGGGCATAGCTAGATTTTTATTAAATGGAGAAGGGGAAAATATTTTCGAATGATGTGGTACAAGTAAAAATTTCACATCTATGAAAATAAAAAAATAAATATTTTTTTATAATAAATATATTATTATTTGTTTTACTCCTTAATCACATCACTTTATAATATAAAAATAGTACCTACTCACTACAAAACACTTTCTAATATACATAATTTTAATAATTTAATATAATATTTTATTAATTTTAAAGCGATTGGTTTCCAAAATTATTATATTAATTGAGATTCTCGGTACAAGGACATTTCAAAGGAAGTGCCTTTTTCTTTTCTTTTTTTTTGCGTAAAATGTTTTATTTGATTCTGCAATATGAATAGTACATATCCACAAATTTAGGTTTTAGTATCTCATTTTTTAGCATACATTTATAATATTTATATGAATAATGTTAAGCTTATTTACCTTTTTTGTTGTGGCTACTTGAATTTTCATGCATTTTTTGAATTTTCATGAACAAGAAAAATAATTGATGAGAAAAATGTACAAAAAAATTTCGAAAAATTATTTCTTACATTTTCTTGGACCAAAACATTTTTCATGTTTATTTATTTATTTATATTTAAATTGTCATAAATTTTAGATGATAAAAAAAAGGTATTTTTAACATATTTTGGATAATATTTTGAAAAAACTATAGAGAATCTTGAAAAATGATCTCTTAGTAGTGCCATTTAGAGGCAAATTGTGATTTACAAAGTTGCTGGTCAAAACTTTTGGACAAGTATTTCTAAAGAAAGTGTTTACAAAAAAAAAATAAAAAAATAAACATTATTATAAAAACATTAACTTCTTTGTTCCATTCAAAATTTAAAATCTTAGTTGCTTTAGACAAAAATATCAAACAAAATTGTGTCCGTCAACTGCAAACTCTTGCACGTTTTGTATTAACGTTTCAATATACCTAATAATTCTGTCAATTCATGCATTTTTCAGGTCAAATTTTTTTTATTTAGGTATTTATTTATTATTATTTTTTTTTTTAATAAATATTTTTAAAATATAATACAAAGTTGAAGGTTAGGTTAGGTATTTCTTTTTTTTATGTTTCTATTCCAACCAAAAAATCACCAAAAACATATTTATTTATTTACTTTTTTGTATTCTAAAGCAGGTAACCCCCTTAAATTATATTTAATCATAAAAAGATATGAAAAAATTAAATATCTCAATTAGGTATTTCTAAGTTGATTGTGTTGTATAACATACAAAATGATTAGTGATAAATTCTTAATTCAAATAATCTATGGATAGCTATCAAACAATACTATAAAAAAATTAATTCACTATTATACTATTTTCTTATATTATATTCTTACTTATGAGATTTTCCCAAAAATATTTATTAACTTCTTCAGATTAAAAAGAAATTTGTTGGAATTATTGAGTACACAAATCGAGCCTGTCACAAAAATACTAGGTATGCAATTCAGTTGTCAACCATCATCATTCATTGTTTTTGCACAGAATTCGAATGCAGCTATTTACATAATATATTAGAATATATCTTTAGTATAAGGAAATGTAACACAATTTCCGGCACAGAGGGTTCAGATGAGCACAGACTCTTAAGTCCTCGTCCACTTTCAATATTAACATAATTGTATATTATACTATTATATAATAATTCTTAAACACTATACCATTAATTTTGAATGCACCTATTTCTTTAAGAGCAATTTTCAATTCACTATCACTAGCTTGTATTTTGGCTCTCAATTCTTCAAATGTATACACTTTGTTAGATTCTAATATTTCATTTTCAAGTTCTGATCCTTTATAGCTACTCTTTTCTAATAAATTTCTTAGCTTTTTGAGACGTGGTTTACAAAGTTTTACTTCATAATACGTATGAAATATACCAACAATCTAAATGTATAAATATTCATTAAAAAACTTGTACAAGCATCAATAATGTATTGGCTATTACTTTTCTATTAATAAGTTTTATTTCGCTTAACTCTTCATCTGGAAAAGTTAATTCAGGAAGTAATAAAATTGAGTTTGATGTTTCAGCTTCTTTAACATCAAAGGTCTTAGTTTCAGTACATAACACAGCAGACTCATTTTGATCTCCTTTGAACACCACACTACAATAACACAATAACAGCCAATAAATTAAATTAATATGAAATATTCAATTTATAATAAAGCTCAAAAAAAAAGACCCAAGTGCCAATCTCGACAATATTGTTTTTCAGTAAACCATGGAGACATTAAATTTAATATATTTGATAACTTTTGCATTGTTATTGTGTATAAAAATAAAATAATTTGGAGCTCCATATAAGCGGGTTAAATTTAGATTTTATTTATGGAATATCCACAGAATATCAAAAATATGCTAAAACCAATGAATAGCGGACACTCCTCATTAATAAAAGCACCACAAAATATAATATTAATTAACAGGTATACACATTTAAAGGGTATAAGCAAAATTAACATTTTTAATGTGGGCGTATGCGAACATTTAAATTTTTAATGAAAGCATAAGAGCCATACAAATTTACTTTGCAGGACCTAAGCAACAAAAACATGATTTGTGGTTTTATATACTCAATATATTGAAAATACTGTGTAAGTGAATGTTACACCTATATTATATTATCAACATAGTAACTTCTTTAATCAAATTAAATTTAAGACATAGATAATTAAATTGGTAACTAGATTAAGTTTAAATAAATTATTTGTGGCGCTTATATTATTATATATTATAATATTATATTAGTTAGTCTTAAATTTTTTATATTATTTTCTATTTATGTTTAAATTTTCAGAGTTTGGATCAAAAATTTAAAAAATTATAGTTTCCATTTCTTTTTTTGTCAAATTTTGCGTAATTTTTCTTAAAAAGAAATTAAAGAATTAAAAAATTACTTCTCTAAAATCTAGTTTAGGCAAATCTAGTTTCAAACAGTTGCTGGTTAAGACTTTTGGACCAGTATTTCCATACAAAAATAATAATAATAAAAATAAATATTATTGTAAAAACACTAAGTTCTTCACTTGGTTCAGAATCTAAAAATAATATAGGTATAATCAAAACATTTAAACTGTTAAAAGTAATTATTTAATGTTTATATAACATATTATAATGATTGTATTTTAAAGAAATAGAAAATATATTTTATATATGAAATATCTAAGTACATTTCAACTTTAAATATAAAATAATTATGGACAATATCCGCAATAAAGAAATACATACGTTTGTCCACACTTGAGTTCTGATAAAATGTGTTCATCTAATTCCAACAGTTTATAATTTTCAAAATTTTCGCTAAAATAAATAGGCTGTACATTTGGTTTAAGGTCATTTTCAGAAAGTTTAGCATGTTCTATGACTTTTTTCACGTCTTCAGATGTTCTCACATAGTTGCTAAATATAAATAAAGTAGGTATACATTTAAATCACCAAATTTATATATTTAATTTATAAAATTATAAATTATGTATTTGATACTTACCTATTTGTTTGTTGAGACATATTCAAAAACAGATTTTAACAAATTAGGTATATTTATTTTGATGCAAAAGAGTACAGACTAGGTACATTATACATACATTAACAAACTTAGAGTCCAAATCATTATTCATTACATGAAAACTTATTATTAGGTAATTATACCTTAACTGTTTTTCTACTGAATAAGTGAATAGGTAGTAAATATTATTACTAGGTTAGTATTTATTTTGTTTGTTTATAATACAAACATAATAAACACTAATGGTGTTAAAAGTAATAAATAATTCCTTAGAGGTACAGAAATACAGAATGTCTCAAAAGGCAAAGGGATATTATTATTATCCACAATATTACACCATACCACAGGCCACAGTTCACAACCATACAATAATCATAATTATATTATAATACATAATATAATTGTTATCTTACTAAATTGTAACAAAAAAGACCGGGAAATCAGATCACCTTATCAATAAATAAAAAAACTAACCAAATTTGATGCAATTCATGGAAAATAATTTACATTTTAAAAATAATGATTTATTTTTACTCCATGGAATAAAAGAATGAAAGATAATAGGTAGAGAATAAAAATTTAGTTGAAAAGAGTTCTGACTTCTGAGAATAAAAGCCTTAATACATCCACCAAGAGCTTCCGCACCCGAGATGCGAAGAATACTCTTCGTGCGAGAACACCCATCGTACTAAGTATATCCGGCTTTTTACTCAGTTAGTTTTATATTCTACTATTAAATGAGAAAAGGAAAAAAAATTTGTCGCTAAAGAAAAAGGATTAGAAAAAAGTAAATCTGGTTTTACTTTGCACCATTTGTGTTCTTCGCTTCTTGGGTGAGATTTGGGGGATGTATTAATTTATAACGAAACCATAAATAATTTCTTCAATAAAAATATTCTGAGTGGAGCTTCAGTAAATATAAAATAATTCAACTTAAGTTTATAAATGCAACAAAAATAAATATTTTATACTCAGCCAGTTTTATATCCCACTATTATTTGATAATAGTGAAAAAAATATTTGATGAGAAAAAAAATGTTCGAAAATAATTTCTAAAAATGTAGAGCCAAAACATTTTTCACATTATTGTCTATCTATATTTAAATTTTCATAAAGTTTGGAATAAAAAAAAAAAATAGATTCCGATTCATTTTAGTCAAATTTTGATTAGAATTCCCTTAATTTTTAGAAAACTATTGAGGATTTCGAAAATTCACCTCTTTATAGAATCATCTAGAGCTAAATTCTAACTCAAAGAGCTACTTATCGAAACTTGTGGACAGATATTTCTATACAAAAAAATGTTCAAAAAAAATTTGAATTTTAAAAAAGCCGGGCAAAGTTTGCGATATGGATACTCTTTGCTTCTTGGAAGAGACTTGGGATGGTGTGTTAAATTAAAAAAAAACAATAAATCAGTTCTTCAATAAAATGATTCTGAATAGTTTCAGTCTATTCAACCTAATGTTATACTTAAAAAGCCGGACATACTTCGCACGATGGGTGTACTTCGCACAACGGGTGGTATTCTCTTGACCGGCGTATTAAATTTTAAAGAAACGATAAATCATTTCTTCAGTAAAACGATTCTGAACGAAGGAAGTTAATAATATAAGAAAAAAAAAATGTTCGAAAAATGTCCAAAATTTTTTTTCACATTTTCATAATTTTCTTGCGCCAAAATCTTTTTTATAGGATTTTCTATCTATGTTTATACTTTCATAAAATTCTAATCAAAAAATTATGGTTTTCGAGTCGTTTTTGTCAAATTTTGGGTAGTTTTTTCCAAAAAAAACATTGAAGAATTGAGAAATTCAAAAAATGACCTCTCTAAAGTACAATTTAGAGGCGAATCGGGTTTCAAAAAGTT
>JAIPRM010001430.1:0-20541 GCA_025469315.1 Stegophylla sp. TES_Ste_2020
TGCTCTAAATTTATATGGGATTGTTAATAATATTGTTAGTAACATAAATAATAAAATCAACAGAATCTTAATTTGTGAATTTTATATTTATTATATTTATTAGTAACCTGTCTTATTTTATTCATTTTTTGTATAGTCGTGAAAGCATTACTTAAATTAAATTATTTTAAGTGCTGGTAGCGACAATATTATACATGTATATAAAAATAATTTAACGAAATATTTTTAAGAATTTTTAAAATACGACTATACATTTGTAGGTACTTATCTATGTAACTCTATAGACATGCGGAGATATAAGTATACACTAAAATAAACTTTCATTATAATATTGTAAATTATAATAAACTACGATTTGCTTATACATTATTTTACTACGTAAAGCATTATTGAACAGCATGTGAAGACATTTAAATGTAAATATATTTAGCATAAATGCAGTTTAGCTTCGAAGTGAATTTTGAGAATTTTTTTTTTAAAAATATATATTTTTACGCCCTTAATTTGGTGGTGCTTTCAAAAATATTTGGTCAAATATACTTTAGGAGTAATAGGAAAAAAAGTCGAAAAAGATAAAATTTTCCAAAATCCGTGTTTTCTAATTTAAAATACCAAAAATTAACAGTTTCTAATAAGATTTTGGTGAAATTATAATTCTCAAATTCCACTTTTTTGCAAAATATTCCCACGTTTCACAACAAGCCGAGAAATATTTTCTATTTGAGGAACGGTCGGCGAATTAAGCAAGCCGAGCATCACTATATAGAGAGATACTTACTACTTACACGATATAAAGTGTATGTAATTGAAGATTAACAAATCGAAATACCCTCACGTTGCACAGTAAATCGAGCGTTATTTTTGGTGTGTGGAGCGTAGCGATGGCGCAGAGCGAGCATAGCGAGTGAGTGCCAAACACGTGACTACTTCTGTTTATAAAATGTATACTCTTGTCTAACCGTGTTAACTGAATATCATAAAAAAACAAGTCAATAATAAAAATATAGTGTACATTATTGTTAACGTGCCTCGTAAAATTCGTAAATTTTATGCAATCCTAACTCAAAAAATATTGATTTTCCTCAACTTTTTTACTGCCTTTAAAACGTTGAGATATTTAATTTTTTTTTTTTTTTATAAAACACATTCTCAAAAAATGTGTAATTTTTGGTATTTTAAACTAGAAAACACGGATTTTTAAAAAATTGACTGTTTTGAATTTTTTTGCACATAACTTCTAAAGGAAGTTAAATCTACTTTTTTCAAAGAAATATCAAATTATCCATATAAAAATACATATTTTGAAGAAAGGAAATTCCCAAAAATCGTTTTGGAGCAAAACTGCATTTGTTCCAAATTAACTATTAATTACATTTTGACTATCAAAGCCAACTCATAGAAAACAAAATTGAATTTAGAAAAATAAAATATTCAATAAATATAGTTTACATTATTATTCTAAATATCAATGATATCTTTATAATTGTTTAAATGAAATATATGGAACGAATTCAATTGAGCATATAATAATTAATTTTAATGTCAATTGTTAAGTTAAATCAATTCCATTTATAAATATTTTGATAATAATAACTTACATAAATGCACATGGAATAAAATATTTCATTATATATCACTTTATCGGTACCTATTCCGACTTTTAAAATTAATTTTATTTAATTTTTAATTTAATCAATTAATTTGATAGTTAAAATATGAAATAAATACAAGTTAAGTCGTTGTAGGTACTGTACTATGAATTTGAGATATACAAGTAACCACAGTAACAGCACGATTGAAATTTACAACAATGTTATAATAATTCAATTTATTAGGTACCTTTGTGTAAAATATTAGAAATATTTAAAAATATTTTTTTACTGAAAACAAATTTGCATAGATAATAAATTGTATATATCTGTGAATATCACACAGTCTTAATTCCTAGAAATGTCATTATCAATCAATAAATCCATGTCTTTTAATAATTTCATTTATTTTTATGTACATAATTAAAATATATTAAATCATTTACACGAAGTATGAATAAATTTAAACACACTCGTGTACAACATTGTTTTTGAATAATATTTTGGTCAGGAGTACTTATATTTTAGTAGCAAATTTCAAAAATCGTTTTAGAATTTTCTATATTGACATAACTTTTTTAATCATATCAAAAGCTTTAACACGTGCACGTAGCATATAGTGCATGCTATGTAATATTCAATATTTATAAATATTCTATTTATAAATTATGATTGTAATAGAAATATTTGTATGAAAAATAATAAAATAAAAGGTTGATATTACCATATATTTTCGAAAGATATGGTATATCTATGAGCTCTTTGACAGGACAAACTTTTTATAAAAAAAGTATTATATTAAAAAAAGGCTGGACTGACTTTGCACCATGGATATACTTCGCTTTTCGGGTAAGATATTCTTTGTGGGTGTATTAAATGGTTAAAGAAACGACAAATCATTTCTTCAATAAAACGATTCTGAGCAGAGGTTCAGTTATTACACAATGACCACGTAACAATAATTTGATTTGATATTTTATAATTCATATAAAATTATAAATATAATAATTTGATTTTTAACCATGGTAGCCACGGGTACATGGTTATCATGGTTACCATGATTGCCTTGGTTTACAAGGTAGGGTAATATAGGGGATAGGATGGTTGTAGTAGGGTGAGTAGAGGTCAGGGTCAGAATCAAGGTCATGGTCGGAGTCAAAGTCGGGGTCCAACAATGGCAACAAGTGAAAACCCTTTGAAACAATGCAAATTTCGAAAAAAGCTAAATATAAAATACCATTAAGAGCCGAATTTTGATACAAAAAGTAACTGATAGAAAGTTTTGTATTAGTATTTCTAT
The DNA here is from genome assembly GCA_025469315.1 of Stegophylla sp. TES_Ste_2020. NCBI lineage: Eukaryota > Metazoa > Arthropoda > Insecta > Hemiptera > Aphididae > Stegophylla > Stegophylla sp. TES_Ste_2020. Next base: position 2,890 of record JAIPRM010001430.1, read on the forward strand.
ACACAAAAGTATTTACAGAACGAAAAAAAAATAAAATAAACATTATTATAAATTCATAAGTTTCTTCACTCCACTCAGAATCTAAAATAGTACAATAAAAATATTAATTTATATGGATAACATTATTAAATTGGTATACATAGCAGTTATTATTTACCCTTAACCTAGACACAAACAGCGAAGTTTAAATTCATTTTCAAAATTAAAGTCAAAAGAAATACTGTTGAATTCTCTTAAAATACGACTCAGAGGACCATTGAAGCTGTTTGACTGAAAGAGGCAAGGTTCATAATGAGTCGTCATAAAACGTAAATTAAAAGCGGGAACATGCAAATTTATCTTTTCTAATATTTCAGGACAACTTATTCTACTATTTAAAAATTTATAGATAAATGACACATCATTAAATTTTCGTCTGGATGTAAGCTAATACAAACCAATTTCGAGCCTTAAATTATCCACTGAAACGTTTAATCAGTACTTAAATGATAAGCATATTAAAAAACAAGATTGAACATTATCCAAACGTCGAATCAAGCCAATTTAGTAAAGATTCCATATTATTATAAAACCATACTCGATACCTGAACGAACGAGTGAGCAGTATAAAATTTTCAAACATACAATATTGTTAAAGTCCCAACGCTGTCATCTACCAAATCCAACCTTCCGCATGGCTTTTGAACATAAATAGGTTATGTGTGCGGTGAAACGAAAGATCAGCAGACAAGTCGAGACCGAGATCTTTAATAGAAGGAACTAAATTAATCATATTCCCTTGTATAGAGTATTTATAGATTAAAGAGTTTTTACGTCCCGTGAACGATATAGTAGAACTTTTATAGATATTAATTTTTAATCTGTTTATAGTACACCAATTACAAAAATTAACACGGTCTGGTTAACCTAACCTAACCTAACCTGAATATACATTTTCAAGTCATCAGCAAAAACGAAAATTTACAAAATTGAATAATATACACTTTAGATCATTTATGAAAAATAAAAAGAACAATGGTAATACGTAAATGTCCTTCTTGAGGGATAACCGACGAAGCAATTAACGAAGATGATATCTTTTCAAACACTATAACTTGTTGCGTCCTTCCTGTTAAATGTGTTGAATTTGTTACAGTAAAAGTCGTTAAATTTATGACTGTGTTGAAAATTACGACTATTATTGTTTTTTATATTATTAACTTCCTTCGTTCAAAATCGTACAATTGAAGAAATGATTTATCGTTTTTTTTTAATTCTACACGCCCACAAAGAGTATCTGACCCGAGGAGCAAAGAATACCCGTGGTGCAAAGTATGTCCGACTTTCTTGTCTTCACTTTACTAATCTTTGCTTCACTTCACTTCTCTTCACTTTACTTTGAATGTTTTTAATCTTATTCTATGTAACGAATTCCTCTATACAATTAATTCTTTTTGTTGCCCATAAGACTTTGTTATTTGAAAATTTTACAGCATATGTAATATGTGTACATATATATATATATATATATACTCGGTCCATGCAATGTATTTAAAAAGCATTACTCACATCCACCAGTAAATTTACGTCAGCTGTTATTCCGTATTCATTCAATGTTCTTACTGTTAAATATTTGGAACACGACAGTTTGATGTCAGTTATGATTTCATTTCCTCGGTGTAATAAAACCCCTTTGATTACAATTAATTAAGTCAATTATATTAAACTCACATTTAAATTTATTTAAAATTTTGATTGCTCACCGTTTGTCGCACAATAACTATCATTCGTGCTAACACCGTCGTTTTTATTTTTTTGATAATATTCGAAAACGTATTTGATATTGTTTTCGCTTGCGAAACGAGTGCAGGATATATTAAATAACGTTTTACCAGCTACACCCGACTGCGGTTGTATAGTACAACCACTGAGCGCCGGTCTTCCGATAGTCGTTACGTTTATGCTTTCCGTCAATTCATATTTTGGATTTATGTCTAAATTAACAAATACACGTAGCTTTTCAACACGTAAAACACAAAAACAATTCGGTGCACCCTCAAAATATCCCATGCGTCAAAATACCCTGCGCTCAAAATATCCTCATTAGAAAAATTCCATGTTTAAATATTTATGTAAAATAAACATTACATTATAATTAAGTGATCCGTAACTTTTAAATTACTTAAACCAATGATCTATGTCCTAAGAACATTATTTCCGAATACATTCTATATTTTTGTAATTTTCGTATATTTTTGAAACCCGTTTCACATTTTGAGTGGAGTGAATAAATAAATAAATAAATAAAATATACGTCGAAAAATTGGTCATTTTTAACATAACTGTCTTTTATTTTTATTTTATAATATACTCGTTAATAATTATTGTAAAACAAAATATACTGTTTGGAAGCATATATTATGAGTATAATAATTTATAATTTATACTTTGATGCACGGGATATTTTGAGAGAGAACCAAAAAACTCTTTAAAAATATCAACTGTTAGAGTGAAAAATATATAACATAGACAATAATACTATAGTTTTCCATAGTTCGAAACTTGCTAAATATAGTAGTAGACAGGGCCTGATTTAGGGTTGTGGAGGTCCCAAGGCACTATTAACAACAGAATAAGAAATTTTTTTTAATATTTGCTTACCTGACAAACTTTTGATTTTCTAACACACTTAAAATTTGAATTTTCCAATTATACACTATTATAGTTTACAAAAAATACAGATAGGATAGGAATAAAACTTTTTTTATTATCAATAAATGTTCTAAAGTAGTATAATATTACTTAATTAACCGCACGGCGCTTACGAAATATTGAAATGTATGTTACGTCGTTTGGTAAATAGCAAGTGAAATTATTTTCGAAAAAAAGGTATTTTAAAAACTTGCAACGAAATTAACTGCTTAATAGTGAATGCACTTATTTTGTGGAAGCCCCATATAAATTAAATTTTGTGGGGGCCCCGCCCTAAATCCGGCCCTGGTAGTAGAACATAGTAATAAATGACATTCACAAATGCTAGGACAGCCAAGAGAATAAGTGTGCCGATACAAAGAAATAAAATTATGGTTTATCAGATTAGAATATTCCAATAATTATGACATTTCCAGTCCGTGTTGTTTGGTTACTACGTAAACAAATTATTACAATCAGTGACGCCCATCCTTACCTACGTGCAGTGGTCTGAAACATTAATTTACCCAGCAAAACCTCTGAATTTTAAATTAAAATTTTTACTTGTTTTAAAGTTTATCAAAGTTAAATTATTAAATTATTTTAAAGTTTCTTATCTATACTTTACTTTATTATACTTTACTTTTTTTATCTAATATATAAAGGAAAAATATTTAAATTAGATTCTGCGTAGAGCGAATAAGCTAATGTTTGTACAATGGCGTTGTTAATTTATTTGTATATTTCATTTAATTTTAAAGCCATTTTTATAAATTTTGGAAAAACTATTGAGAATTTCGAAAAATGACCTCTTATAAATACCTCCTTGAGCAAAATCATGATTCAAAAAGTTGGTGGTCAAAACTTTTGGACAAGTATTCCTAAGCAAAAATGGTGACATAGAAAACAATTTTAAAATAAATATCATTATAAAAACACTTGCTCCACTCAGAATCTAAAATAATTAAAACATAACTATATTTGGGCTTTTAAATATGTTTTAAGCAGTTTAAAACTAAATGTTTTCAGTGATTTAAACATTTCAACCTCGAAGAAAACAAAATATAAAATGTCTTCAAAATATGGTTTTAGACTTATTTGCTATCCTCGACGCAATTTAATTTTTTCTCTCAAAGTAAATTGTAAAAAGCTGTTTATTTTTGTATGGAAAGAAAGTTGTATCCATTAGAAAATCTACTTACATTTAACAATGAAACTATAATTAGTTGCGTACTCCAAAGTGTTTTTTTTTACTACAAGCAAATTAGTCGGCACATCCTTCAATGCGATATTATCAACTGATAACATATTTGTATCGTCCGATCGTCGATAGTACCACTTGAACTCGTTTCCGATAAAATTACCTTTAATTTCCAAATAAAAATCGATTATCGGATTCAATAACGGTTTACAATTCGAAATGCACCTGAAATTAATTAATTACGATATTTTTATGGATTAGTGAAACACTTAAATTCCGGTTTGGATAAAAAATTTAATTTACATAGAATCATATGATACCATTACACATATATCGTGTTAAATACATTTAATATAATTGTATTAATTAATAGTTTAAAATTGTATCATACATTAGTTTTATTGTGGGCGTCAACGAATAAGGAATAACGACGATGTGAGCAATTCCATCGAGCGGTTTTTCAGCAGACACATAACTCTTCTTGCTCATGCTCACTATTAACGTAAAAGTATATACAACGTTTTCAGTCAACCTAAAAGTTCTTTTCGATTCTGTAATTTCACAATATATTGATTTAGATTAACTATTTTCCTCTTTAAAGTTTAAAAACATAATTTTTCAATCGTAATTTAAGTTCACCGTTCGTGAGTTTAAAAAATAAATGGATCAATTACCCACAATGACATGCTGGTGACAACCATCGTCAGCTGGGACATTACATTTCCACACATATAACAGATCGCTTTTTTGTTTTTCGGGATTTTCATTGGGATTATACGACTCCGATGCATCTAATGTCAACGTGTTATCTTCATTCTTTAAACGTATAGGAGAGTCTCCCGTGATTTTAGCTTTTAATTTGAATAACGTAGTATACTCGACGTAACGCTATTCACATTATTATTTATTTTATTTTAAAAACTATTAATATAAAACAGAAAAATTATTTATATACTGACCATGTAATGAGGTAATATGGTGTGCGTATCTGTAGGACGGACGTAAAAGAAATAAAAAATGTATTTGTCGGCCTTCGGTAGTGGATGGTTATTGATAATCAGTTTATGGTTGTCTCTTGTAATCAATGAAGAGTTTATAGTAACACTAGAATCGCTACCTTAAAAATTAAATAAAATTAACAGTATTAATTTGTTATAAAAATGATTTTTTTCAATATTTCAATAATATTATTATATACTTTTGAAATCTGAAGTGGAATTGTCAGTTTTGAAAATAGAAAATCCGAACTTTTCTTTATTTGGATCTATATTGAGAGTTTTTTTGTCACATGCCTTTTCGAACTCGAAAGGAATAATTAATTTCCATTCTTCATTTTTATTTAATTTTATTAGGCTGACTTCGGTTATCGATTCTTTCGTACTGCGATTTTGTCCAGCTCTTTATAACATATATATATATATATATATATATATACATATATTCTTTCTTTTTTTGGGAAGGGAGGGAGAATATTCGTCTCCCTTAAATGAATCGCAATAATTATAGTTTGTCATACCAAATACTATAGATGAGAATACGGGACACTATTGATAAATGGTGGTGACATAGCGCTCAATTTTATCAAACCACTTATCTAAAAGCCATGGTAAGGTTATTCACAAAAACATACAAAATAAGGGGCTTGAATAGGCAACCAATAGTGAAATTGAGAGCTTATCGCTGATCATCGTCGCCAGAAATTTCAAAAGTGTCCTGTATTCTCATCTATAGTATTTTGGTCATACCCTTATATAGATTGTTGACTAAAGACGAACACAGGGGAAGAAAATAGGTAGGGCTCAGTTACTGGCTAAGCTACTGAATAAAACATAAATAAAGACATGACTCCAAAAAAAAAAAAAACTGTAATTGTTAAATCATCCAATGAGATACTAGATAATGATAATGCAACTCCAATTACAACATACCGACAACTTAATTTCAAATTGATCGGTTTATAGCATCAATATTTATGTTTAGTTGTTAATTTATTCAAAACGTGTGTAAAGTAATCCATATTGATTATATGTTTAATAATAATAATTATTATTATCATTATATTAATAATGATTAATACTATATTATTATTAATCTGCACTTGTAAAGGTGTTAATAAATAATTAGGTGCTTTAATTGTTATTAAAACATCTTTTTACTACTACGTAAAGAAAAAATTTAGTGTTAAATTCCAATAATCTTGAAAGTCATAAGTATTCAATTATTGAAACATCCATCAACTACTAAAAAGGTTCACGAGTATATTTTATAAAAATTTCAAAAATATTTGATCAATTTTGAGTTTAGTACAGCACTTTGAAAATTTCGAAAATTTCTTAGTTTTTATGTAACAAAATTTTTGATTTTTGATATTAAGACTTGACAATTTAATATGATCTCCCTGACATATATGTCTAATTGACCTGAAAAAATCTCGAAAATCATAAGTCAAGATTTTTCTCTATAACCGTTTGAATTTAGAATTTCGACAAAATTCGTTAGTTTTATCTAAATTAGACACTTAAACGTACATAAAAGAAAACTGACCCGACCGATTTTTTTGGAACTTGGTGCCTAGATAGGGAATTTCATTGCGAGTATTTCGGTGCAATAAAATTTTTTATGGACGAATAATTAAACATTTTACAAGGGTTTGATTGAAAAAAATCTGAAAAAGTACGGACAAATTCTTATTTCTAATTAACACCCAAATGGTTGGTAGGTAATGTTTTTTGACAATCTTATATAATATTTTTCGACACTGAATACGATGGTGTGAAATAAAATCTATGTGCATCAATAGTTTTCTAATTATTTTTATTCTATTTTAAAAATTTAATATTTTTGGTTATTATACTAAATATCTACTACTTCAATGGGACGTTTGACGATGTTAATGTGGTGCAGTGGTACAATGATACCGTTTTCACGTGACAATACAGAGTTCGATTCTAACCCGTCAGTCCAAATATTTTGCATTTTTTTTTTTTTTTATATTATTAACTTCCTTCATTCAGAATCGTTTTATTGCAAAAATTATTTATCGTTTCTTCAAAATTCAATACTTATGTCATTTATTTGAGATTAAAAATAGAGAGATTTAATTTTAGCAACCCCTCCATCTATTTGAGCAGCTATGTTGGGGCTTGAAAACTTAGCTCCCAAAATAATCCATTAAAAGCCCCCCTCTCAGATTTGTATAAATCGCCATTAGGGGAGGCTAAATCAAACAAATAAATATTTTACTCCCTCCCCAAAATTTGTATCATAATTGTGCCAATGCTTGTACTTATTTATTAACTATTTTGATAAAATCGTCATATCGGGAAACGTCATAACGATTGAGTTAAATCTTTGAATATTTAATCGCTTCAATTAAACCTGAATTGGGTTTACGGTGTAATAAGATAATCTCGAGTTGGGTCCGCGATGTAATAAGATAATACTCGAAATGGGTCCGTGGTAATATCAAAAACCCAATTGATAAACCAAAATACATATTACTCAAAAACTAGAGTGGCACTTCCATGATATAAAATATTTTCAATTAACGATTATCAAACTGAAATATCCCCACGTTGCACAGCAAGTCGAGAGACATATATTGATTGAGTGAAACGAAAAGACTGTGCCGAGGAGCGTAGTGGCGAGTTCCAAAATACGCGGAGTAACTGTCTACTGTCAATTTGTTGTGTAAAACTATCTGTACTTTGGACTTTTTTACCTTAGCTTATTATATTTTATTTTTCAGTTTATATATTATTGTATAAATATTTGTTGTCGTAAGTTGTCAGTTGTACTTCAATGCGTTATTACCAACAACAACATACATCATGTCTTCATCGAAAATAAATAAATACATATTTGTAATAAATTCGCTATCTCAAAAATATAAACAGTTAAACATAATCACAGATATATAAACATGCATGTTTACATATCTGTGGACTTGATTAATTACATAGCAATAGCTGTTGTTCTCAAGTAAAAACATAATTTTAAACAAATGGTAACAGTACATAATATAAATATTTTAATTCAGTGTTTTGGAACCAAAATTTGATATTGTGGATTTAAAACATCAGATAGAAACCTGTATACATTTTTCAAAATACGGGACTTGTTTCATGAAACCGGTATTATTTTTTGTCCCGACCGGGACTTAATAAATAACGGAAGAGCATGTTCAAAACCGGTAGTGTGCCGGCTAAATCGGGACGAATGGCAGCCTTAAATTTGAATAAGAAATAATTAGAATTATGCTTGTGATTAATTATTACACCTACAATGAAGAATGTCACTGTAATACCGTGTAACTATTATTTTATTCAAATATAAGATTTTATCAACATTAAATTGACAATAATTTGTTTTGCAAGTTAAGTGATGTACCACGATTCATTAAAAACAAAAATATGTGTGATGTCATACGATAACCTGTATTTTATTTTTATCACTTCCGAAATTTTTTTTCATTTTGTAGTTAGTAGTTACGCGGTTAGGTTACGACACAAAAACTTACTCATTTTTTACGTATTCTATTTCGTTAATAAATGGATAACAAATAAAATTTCTATCATCTACTATGAACTGAATAAAACGGAATTTATATTGGTCTCTGTAAAATTTTTGAGACCACAAAAAAAATTCTAGTTCAAATTTTATTCCAATTCTTTTTCTACGATTTTTGTCAATGAATATTTCTTCTCCATTTCCATTAAACGATTTGGAATTAAAAAACGGCCCGATAAAAGCATAATCCACTTTATTATTTACATCTGAAAACATTTTCGGTAAATACGGGTTAACAGACAGTCTATTCAGCTTACCGTATAATTTCGGAATTAATTCACACATATTTTGACAGTCGGCACTATCGGGGCCATCACAACTGTTCGTTTTGTACTGTTCATCATCAAACATTCTGTGACATTTGTAAACGACTTCCGAAACATTAGCGTTTAGAAATTTATGGTAGTCAAGTATAAATCGAAAATCGAAAACACTTTTTATATTTCCCTGAAGTTGATCGTCTCCAAATGTGTCGGATACGAGCAATATATATGTCTCACTCCCTATTTCATATTTTATGCGATAAAAAATTGAAGGCCTTTGCATTTTAATTGATTTATCACCTTGAAAAATAAATGTAATAATAATTCAATCGTTTTAAGTTTACAAAATTATACATTTTTTTTTTTTATGTTTAAATTTACATAAAGTTAGGATCAAAATATTATGGTTTCCGAGTTAATATCATAAATTATCATAATACACAATATAAAAATCATAAAATTTTTGGAAGGAATATCGACATTTTTGGAGTGGCTTAGACCCTAAAGTACCCCTCCCCCCCATTTGTGCCTATGACTATCGATGATGTAAGTCAATTCTATTTTTAGCACTATCATTTTTAAACTCACCATCTTTTATTGGGATTTCACAATCTACGCCATGAAATTTTTGACTACATTCGCAAATATGATTTCCTACACCGGATTTGCACTTCCCGTTATTTTTGCATGGATTCGATAAACACTTGTCATCGTAAACACCGCAGTACCGGCCGCTCATAACGTTTTTAGAGAAATCACACACACACGGTTTGTTTTCATCTTCAGATTTTGGACTGTTGCAACCGCCATCGTGACATACGTTTTGATTATCTTTGTCTGTTACGCAGAAATCCTGGCCAAGTGACATTTTCGTGAAGCACCATAATATCAAGATTAATATTATATTAATCATTTTGCGAGGAATTAATAATAGACAGTAATTACTATTAAACAACTGCACATATCAATATCAAAACTTTAAACATTTTGAAAGTTATTGTTCTTTACCGGTGTATATTATGTTCTTGGATACCAATGCGTTATAATCGTAAACATTATATTATTGTCAAGGAATATTGGCTTATATTTATTTACTGCTAGCGAATACATTTTGAATGACGCCGTTTTGAATTTTAACGACAAAACATTTATTTTAGCTATTCATTTAAAGTCAAATTAAATACTAACACTTATTATCGTAGTATTTAATTAATGATTCTGGATCTATAGCCTATAGGAGTGGTTTATTCTTATTTATTCATTTGTTGATGCCTAAGAGTAGCTTATAAGATGTTTTGTTGTGGACCACTCGAGTAAAATGATTAATAGACAATTGAGGTGTAGATTTTAATTAATAACAATCATTTTAGGTACAAAAAATTGCAATAACTGATAAATAAAATGATTCAAAAATGACGGAAATCTGATGGTGTTTCAATGTAGTTTCGATTCTTTTGAAAAAATAATTGGCATGAATTGACACTGCAGCGCTGACTAGACCATCTTGGACCGTTGAATTGGACCGTCTGCTAGTGCTAGTAGTCAGACCCTTCCTTTTATGCAGTGACGTAGTTACAGGGGGCAAAGGGGTCAGTTGCCCCCTAAACTCTTCAATGGTATTTTTTTATTGCTGTGTAGATTTACATAAAAAAAGAAAAGCATAGACAAGAAAGCCGGACATACTCCGCACCTCGGATATTCTTCGCTCCTCGAGTCAGATACTCTTGAAAGGTGTGTATAATTTTAAAGAAACGATAAATCATTTCTTCAATAATACAATTCTGAACGAAAGAAGTAAATAATATAAAAATCAATAATAGTCGTCATTTTCAACACACTCACCAAGAAGAGTATCTGACCTGAAGAGCAAAGAATATTCGTAAAGCGAAAGTGTTTAAAAATATTGGGTCTAGTGGACGCGATTATGTAGGTGTATAGCGTGCATGTTCGAGCGAACGTAACGCGATTACGCAGGCACCGGGTGGTTAAAATACGATTTTTAAAAACTTTAAATCGCTCTAAATCCTAGAGTTTTGCATCAATTAATATTTTTCAACAAACAATTTTTTTTTTTTTTTAATTCCTTCATATTATATTGTCAAAAAATATATAGGTTCCCATTTGAGTTTCAAAAGTTCACTCCTAAAACTACTCTAAGGAGTAATTAAAAAATATGAAATTTCCAAATCATTTTAGGCTTCATTAAATAAAGAAACTTTTGTATTATACATTTTACTCTATTTTGAATATTTATATGATAAAATTACTATAACATAAATTTTGAATAACCCTGTATATACATATTATGTGTAGCAGGCGCGGATTCAGAGGGGGGCTATGGGTGCTCAGGCACCCCCTGTCACATTAACCACACTACACAAAATTGTATAAAATTATTAACTGATTAAAAAATATGATATTTTTTAACGAAATCGCTTGCCACACTTGGGTGAAATTGAAATGCAATAAAGTGTAGGTAGATAAATTTATTATAAAAAAGCTGTATATTATATTTCTCACCATGGGTTTTGTTCGATCATTAAATGGGATTTGAAGGTGTACTAAATTTTAAAGAAACAATAATTATTTTAAACTTTAAACGCGTTTTTGCCAACATTTGAGTAGTATTTCCTAAATTTTGAACAGACTATTGAGGATTTGAAAAAATTCTGATTCATAAAGTTTGCCGGTCGAAACTTATGGACAAGAAGTTCTATATGAAAAAATAAAATAAACATAATTTTAAAAACGCTAGCTTTTTCACCCCACTCGGAATGTAAAACGTAAAATAAACTGAGTAGATCATTATAGTAAATTAAACAAATAAAGTGGTTAATTTATTAAATGTTTTCTTTTTTTCTAATAGAGATATAATTAATGTATAATTTATTTTACATAGAGATTTATATTAAGGTGTAATTAGTAGTTAACTGCTATTAGTATTCAGTTTTATTGATTGAGCACCCCTTATTTATAATTTCTGGATCCGCGCCTGTAGTTTATATTGTGTAAATCTTGACCATGCCTATATTAATCATTAATATATAGGTGTGTTTTAGCTAGCTAATTTTCAGTGAATGGTTTACTGTTACCAGGAGATGAACCTACCTGGTTAAGTATAGCATACTGTTAGGAGACAAAAAACATAACAGGAGAATGGTTACTGAACTAGAAAACGGGTTACCAAATACCATAAATGAGTAAATCATTTACAATATTTTGGGGTAACTGAAAATCAGCTCGTCAAAACACGCCCAAAGAAAACAAATCTATAAATCTACAAAACAATATATATATATTTATCTATTCGAAATATTAATAATAAGTGAATGCCATTCAAAGTTACCGCGAAATAATTACCGAAAACATTAATACCAACCTTCCGCCCAAATGAAAATATTTAATAGTTATATCAAAGAACACTAGAGAGTGTTCTTGGTTACACCTGTGGGTTATCTCATTATAGGTTAAGCTCATGACCAATGCCTCTACCGCCGGCTGTTGTTTGTTTTTCCTGAATATGGTGCGTTCAACACTTATCACCCGTAGAATAATATGCGCGAAGTAGTTGTGTTTCCGTTATTTGAAAAGAATAAGTATAAAGTTTAATATTAGTACGGAGTACTTATAAAAAATAGTAGTTGGTTATTGTAAATCTTTCATAAACCGCAGTCCGAACGTTTGTCGATATCCCGTGATGAAATCTTTATGCATTTTAACACATTAAAAAGCGCTGTTGCAGAAAATAGAATACGGCGTTACTATTCGGTAGTTTTAAACTACTTCATAGCTGAAGGTACTTAAACAAAATATAATTTAACTTGTGCGCTGCAACGTCCTTTTAACCTTTAAGTTAAATTGAAAGCAGTTATGACTCGCTGTATTTTTTTCTTAAATGTATTTAACTTACAGGCATCACTAGATCATGATATTAAGATGCCTCACATATATTCTGGTAATACAGATAAAAGTCTCGGATGTTTACTAAAAATCAAGAAAAAAGTTTTTTCTCATAGTATTAATTTACATTTATTATATATTGCATGACGTTGTACAGTGGTTCTCCACCTATTTCGAATTTCAGAACACAATATTATATAAGATTAAAAATAAAAAATAAATTATTTGCATGTCGTAAATTTTATTTTAACTTAAGCATTGAACAAACAGTTATTTTCTAACTAAAATATTTATTGAGAACAAATATTTATATGTTCCCATATACCTAATAAATGAGTATTCGATAAGTAATTTCATCCCATATTAATTTAAAGAAAGTAAAAAATAAATTTAATAATTTTTCAAACCTTGGTGCATTTAGTAGGTACTTACTTTTTCAAATTATCTACATAATAAATATCATTGTAAAAATAATAATAGGTAAATAATTAAAAGTTTTACATTTTAATTATCCAGATATTTGCATATCCGAATTATCCTTGACATTAATTAGTCAGTATAATCGGCGTTCCACTGTACTTATCTTTTCATTATTTGAATTTATAAAATAACTGACCGTAATAATGTTAATTATTCCCTTTTTATTCTATATATTCACAGCTATTTATAAGTGTAAATTAGTAAATGTAAACTGATAATCATCTATATCAACTAGAACAAAATGTTGACAACTTTTTTCCAGTATTCATTTTCTACAGGGTAATACATGAGTTTAACATAGGTAGTTATAATGACAATAATAATTAAGAATTTGAAAAAACTCACTAGGTACCTATCTACTTAAAAAAATTAAAAAGTAACATTTTCAAAATTTAACAGTTTCATTAATTAGTAAATAATAATAAAAAAAAAGTAATTTATTATGTATATAATAATTTAATTTTAAATACATAAAGTTACATAAAAATTTTATTTAATACTAAATTTTTCAATCTATAGTTATAATGTCCTAACTTCGATATAGATGAAAATAAATACAAAAAGAAAGCCGAACATACTTTGCACCAAGAGTATTCTTCGCTCCTCGGGTCAAAAACTCTTGGTGGATGTGTTGAATTTTAAAGAAACAATAAATTAGTTCTTCAGTAATACAATTCTAAGCGAAATCTGTTAATAATATAAAGAACAATAATAGTCCTCATTTTTAACACACACACCAAAGACTATGTGACCCGAGGAGCAAAGAATACTCATGGTCCTAGCTTTCTTGTCTTTACTTTAGTATATGTTTATTTCATTACTTGTCTTGTTTTATACTTGCCCATAGTTGTATGTATGTCTTGTATATCTATGTATATAAAATCAAAAACAAACAAAAATAGAAATTGTTGCTACGGGTGGGTTTCGAAACTATTTATTTGATTGACTTGCAATTTTTTTTTTAATTAAAAAAGACATTGTTGAGCAGATTTTAGGCATAAATTTAGTTCGATAAAGTTTATAATTAATTAGTTTTCTATTAATTAAAATAAATAACTGCATATCTGACTGCATAGCTTCTCTAATTGGTAACTCGGCAAAAAGCCTATATGTGTAAGCGCCTCACTAAAGAACAAAAAGATGTTTGTTTCAATATGACTTCATTATTTACAAAGAAGTATTATAACCTTAATAAAAATATGTACAGAAATATGATATAAATTAGACATTCTATAAATTTATAAATAAAAATGTTCTATATAAGAAAAAAATAGTTTTTCAATCTCATTTTTCTTTTATAAAATTGTCGAATATATATATATATAATATATGTTACAGTCAAAGTGTTTAATCAGACAATGTATACAAATCCCAGGCATTGTACACAATACCCAAAATAAAGTGGGCAACAATAATAAAAAATAATCAAACAGCATTTATTTATTTCACTTTTCTTATTTTAACCCTATCTAACCTCAGCGTGATATAATATATCTATACTTCATGTACAGAGTCCATCTTTTTACTACAACATTTCAAGCTCAAATCAACTATTAACAGTTTCTACTCGTGTTATGACACTCGTCTCTATGCTCTTTGGCGCTATCGTTTCACTCCACCTAATCTATATACATTTCTCGACTTTCTATGCGACATGTAGATATTTTGGTTAATTAATCTGTAATTATGGACAAACTCTTGAGTAACCAAAGACATGGTGCGGATTCATATCCTCTCAAATTAATGTTGCCCAGATGCAAATATGCACTGTAAACCATGCCTAGGCATTCTAATATAATGCTCAAGCAATGTAACTAAATTATAATACAGATTCAGAATACCAATTTTAATGAGCATTGAGTACAATTACCCAATGACCAAATGTTCGATTTATACACTTTGACCGTAACATACATATGAACTGATTATTTTATTTTGTTATTATTTTAGTACTTAATATTTAAGTAGAATAAAGTATATTCATGAATTCAAATATTCATTTCATTCTAATGGTTCAAAATAATTGATAGGCTTCAAATCTTACTGCTTCTGACTCCCCAATATAAGAACTAAACATTAACTAATTAAGCCTCACAAAAACTTTTCACATATAGCTCCCATATTCACCAAGACCAAGCTGGCCACAAGTATAGAGAACATTTTAGTTTTAATTTTAATAATTGTTGGTATATTTTATTTGATATGACCTCCACTAGGTCTGCTTAAATTAGGTATTTTAGTTTTAGATTATGAATAATATTTGTTATTTTAAGTAGGTACCTATAATGTAACTGAATCAAATTTGATAATTTAATGACATAGGTACCTAATTTCATATATTAATTAATTAAATATAATTTTTATGTCATAAACACAGTCAACAGATAATGTAAACAACAGGAATCATATTATAGAACTAAGTGAACTAATAAGTTTCATTTGCTAGTTTCAAAAAAAAAGTATGAGTTTAAAAACACAACTTTATTAATATAATACTGTTAACTTTCACATTTTTTTTTTTTTTTTTTTTTTGTAAAAATTACTGGTCTACAATTTTGAATTAGAAGCTCTATAAAAGGTTTAATTTTTAACCATCCATATTTAATATTAATATATTATATAATATTAATATATTTATATGTTTATAAATATAATTTATATAATTTATTTATTTTTTGTAGTTACAATGTATATTTCAAAATATTTTATGATACATTTTTTTTTTTTTTTTACAGATTTTGCCGTTATTACAGCTCATATAAATATATTTAAAAATTTAACTTGCCTCATTTTTCAGTTAATATAAAGATGGATATAACTATGGATGATTCTACTAGGGCTGAAATGTTTGCCGACTTTGACAATAGTACAAATATTATATTAAAAGCTTAATAGTTTAAAATATTTTGCTTTTACCATCTTTACTTATAATATATATATATATGTACTCACTATATCACTTAACAATTTTACAGGTAACACTGACTCTATAACAGATTTTGCAGATGACTCAACTAAATTAAAATTAAGAAAATCACAATTCAACTTATCTGTTTCACTGACACCTGGCGAACTAAGTGCTATATTTGATACAACTAC
The DNA here is from genome assembly GCA_025469315.1 of Stegophylla sp. TES_Ste_2020. Lineage (NCBI taxonomy): Eukaryota > Metazoa > Arthropoda > Insecta > Hemiptera > Aphididae > Stegophylla > Stegophylla sp. TES_Ste_2020. The sequence goes on from JAIPRM010001430.1 coordinate 19,072, forward strand.
TACTTACCCTAAACTTAATAGTAAAATAAACAAAAATATATATAGTCTCAAATCATTTATAAAAAATCAAATAATAATTTATTTTTAAATATTTTACTAGCCGAAAATGGGTTATATAATCAGTTTCTAAGTATTCTTCAAGCATACCGTATTAGTTCACCTCTACAACTTTTGGAAATTCTTCAATACTTTATTGATAATTGTATGGACACCATATCTATTTTAAAAGATCAAAATCAGGTAAAAACTTTGGGATTTTATTTATCATAAAATGTATTTTTAACTATGGAATATAATTCATGTGCTAGAAAGTGGATTGGTTGGAACAGGAATTAAATACATGGCGTTTGTTATTAACTCTATTTCAAGTCCAACATTTAGAGCCTGAAAAATCCGATAATATTATAATAAGTGACCGTGATTTATCAGATGCCTTGTTTAAAGAAGATCAAAAGTTAAAAGGAGTAATTTAAATTTAAATTATTTTATAAATTACAAACTTGTAAAAATTGTATTTATTTTTTTTTTTAATATTTATTGATTAGATACAGAGAATAGTTGATTGGTTGGAACATTGTGCAGCTGAAAATATTGATACTGAATATTTGAAAGATGCAAAACATTTTTCAGATGAAGGAGTTGCTTGGCCAAATACTTTAAGTCAACTATTAGTATGCATCAGAGTATAATTTTTTATTTTTAACCTTGACAAAGAATTTTTTTAACACTAGTTAAGTTTGGCACTAACATAGATTTCTGTATTACATACATTTTGTTTATATTTTAGAAAAAAGAATTAACATATCAAAGCACTGGAGCTTTGGTTACTCATTTGGATCCAGATGCACCCACCAGGCAATTAAGATCTATACATGATTTAGATCAAGTATGTTTTTATTCTTTCATATTATTATTTAAATTCAATAAACAATTTTACGTATTTAGCGCAGTTAGTTCCAACTTAATGAATTTTAAAAATATAAAACCAAATTTTTAATTATTTTATAATTATTATACAAGTTATTATCGATTATTTATTTAAAAATATATACATAGTAGTACCTAAAACCTTAAATTTAAATCACTTAATAAATAATAGTTACTTTTTTCTTTAATATTAAAAATTTATTAAACCATCTTGAATAAAATTTAAAAACACAATTTTTAATGTGCAAAATACATACATTTTTACATGTTCAATGTGAATTGCAACATTGATAATTAAATATATATAATGATTCTTATATCATTAAAGAAATTAGGTAGGTATAAGAATAAACAATTGTGTTGATCTGAAAACAAATATTTTTTTATTATTTACATGCCTTATTTTGGCTATAATAAAAACTTACCTGAAAACAAATAAACGACAATTAAAGTCTATTCCTAATACTAACTAATATAATAACTATTGGAGTAACTAACTTAATAACTAACGTACAAACAAATCTGATAATATTAGTATATCCT
>JAIPRM010001430.1:26537-38189 GCA_025469315.1 Stegophylla sp. TES_Ste_2020
TTGGACATTTTTTGAAAATTTTTTTTTTTATTATTAACTTCCTTCGTTCAGAATCGTTTTACTGAAGAAATGATTTATCATTTCTTTAAAATTTAATACGCCCGTCAAGAGAATACCACCCGTCGTGCGAAGTATGTCCAGCTTTTTTTTCTTATAATTTTGATAAAGGCAAATTCCTTTAATCTCTTTGTTCATTTTTGTACATGTCATGAAAAAAAAAATAATTTAAACTTATTAATACAATTTAAATTAACAATTAAATGTTTGTAAATTTCATAAACAGAATATTTTATAATAATGAATGGTTAGGCCGGTTAGGGTCTTTTATAGAAATGAGGAAAGTAAAAATTGATTTAAGCGCACCTCATGAATGAAATTAAGATAAAAAAATTGGGAGGACTAGCATATTCATTTGTTTAATTTAGCCCCCTAAAGGTATTAAAAGTATGCAATTTCATAAAAATCTTAAAGGGGGTGGTTGAGTGGTTCTGAAAGGATAAGCCCCCTAGCTCCACATTATTGCATATGGTAATCCTCTCAATCCTGGATCCGCTCTTGCCTGCAATGCCACCACCGTACCGTAAGCTACAATAGCAGCGTAAGTGCATGTACGACCACGCGGAAATGTGACGTGAGTCGCGCACTCAATAATTTCACCAATTATAATGTATTTTATGAATACAATTACAAGATATATTAAGCTTTAAAGCACACCATAGGCTTGAGAACATAAATAAATTTCTGGTTCAGAAAAAAAAAATTCTGAAATATTATCGTATGTTAATAAAATCATTGTGAAAATCAAACTACTTTTACATGTAAAACATAGGCGACTGTTCACTCGTCGGCTCTATGACGTCACGCAACTATTCATGAACTCTCATTATCTCATTGAGTAATCATTTTTTTTTTTTTAATTCAGATTTCTACCAAAATGTTTTACATTATTTTGACTACAATAATAAACCATTTTACTAAGAATTAAAAATAATAATAATAATGTTGTGTTGTCCTTAAATGCTTATTAAATTTTTATTAATTATGAAAAAAGAAATAATAAATTGATTTTAGAATCTCCATTTTGTATTACTCCAACTTATTTTGTCAATTGCTATACTATACTAACTACTATAAATAATGTTATTTCAATTTTCAGATTGTTGTTGAACAACTTTTTAATTTATTGTTTTTCCCCAATGGTTGGCTTATGGACTGTGAAAATTTTGATAAAAATCGACAAGAACAGTTTGAACTCTTGCGTACTATATGTATTCCAAAGGTTAGTATTCCTGATACTGTCTTGATTGTTTTATATTATATTAACACTGACTAGAAATATTTTGTGAAATCATCACTTTTTTTATTGTAAAGAGTCATAAATACTATAAAAAAAAACGAGAAATTAAGTTTTCTGGCGGTATGTGCAACATCATATTGCAAGGATTCATATCTATCTTAGAAATCCTTGAAAACCTGCAGTTTTAAATTTATAATGTCCTTAATTTTTTTATTTTTATGTTAATAATTTTTGTATTTAAATACTTGTTCAAAAGTTTCTTACATTAAATTTTTGAATCAAAAATCAATCTACCTGATGGGTTGTAATTCTCAATACTTTTTCCAAAAACATGGAATACCTGTCGAACAATTTTATTTGAAATAATTTAACAATAAAATATGCTATAAATAGGGTTGCCAGATTTTAAAATCACCAAACCGGGACATATAGTAGTCATATACTTATAGTCCGTTTCGGCCCAATATTAAGTGAAGCTGTCCCAGGCCTTACAGGTCTTTAATATGTAGGTAATTCATTAGTTGAAATATTGTTTAAAAATATTAAATTTAAAATAATCATTAAAATTATTGAAACAGTTTAAATGATGTAAGACCATCCTTAATGTACCTAGGCAATTATTAAAGTATAAAAGTTTGGCTTAAAACATTTTATTTAAAACAAATTTAGTGTTCTAAGTAACCTTACAAAATATGTAATCTGCTTTTTTTTTTTATTTTATTTTTTACTTCAATTTAATTCAAAACTTTGTTTTTTCCTCAGTCTAAAGTGTGTCTGAAGTGTGTGAAACCGTGTGATTTTATACAGAAATTAATTATTAATAATGAATCTGTTAGAGCTATAAAATAGTCAAAATCGTTCTAAGCCATCCCATATAGACTATATGTAATTCATGTTAAGTGTGATTACTGTATAAGTGTTAAAATACCTATAAATTGTAATTATGTAATACCATTGATAAGTAATAGTATAGATAGCTCACTGCGCGGTTTTTCAATGGTGTGCTATTTGGTTGGTGTCGATATCAGGCACTGCGATCGCAGTTATTTATAGTTAGCATTGTTGTAATTGCTGCAGTTGCAGTGACGCACTAGCACACAGTCATCAGTGTTAATATCTCATTCCACATTTCTGACTCTACTTGTCAATGGCTTTTGATAATTATCTATAGCTGTGGTCAACACTCAACAGTCATTAGTGGCTCATCAGAGATCACACTCACCTCTAGCTGATTTTAATTTTAAAATTTACTGGTAGAAACTTTTAGACAAGTATTTCTATAGTAAAACAAGTAAACATAAAAAAAAAAAAATGAACATCATTATAAAAACACTAGCTTCTCCGCTCCACTGAAGATCTAAAATTGTATTAGGTACTCCAAACTTTGTTTCTAGTGGACACACATCTCAACAACTCAAGAAAAATTAGTTTTAGATATTTTCTTAATTTTTAGTAATCTTCCCAAATCTGGAATATTTACACAAAAAACTGGAATAGTGATATTTGCAAGTACATAATACATCCTGAACACAGGACTTTTTGCTAGAGCTAGATTATTATAAAACTATAACGAAGCATTTTTTATAATAAATCACATAAACCATTGAAAATAATTGACATATTGACAAGCAGTGGCGTAGGAAACTCCTCTTGCAAACTATTAAAATTGCACCTTTTTTATGTTGACTTAATTTTCATTAGGGGTACCGCTAGTACATGTAAACTGATGGTTACTTTCAGATTTTTTAGTTTAATTAAAAATTATTTGAGGTTCCTCATGTTAGAAAAAGGACTTGAAAGTAAAAATATCCCAATTTTTTTATTTTTGATTATTTGTAATACTGTGTACAACTGTACACACGTGACACAAAGAGTAATAAATGTCACTAAAAGAACCACTAGTAATATTATTGTTATTGTTAATTAACATTTTTAAAGTAGTTCATAAAATTAAACACTTTCTTTTTTTTTTATTGTAATTTTTTTATTTTTGAGATAATTATTTTATTTGCATAATATGTGTAAATACTATACAAATATAAAACAAAATTAAAAAATTATAATTTAAAATTAAGAGAAAATTCTACTCAAATTATTTTCAATAATTTATAATTTTTGGAGAACTACTGAAAATGTTGAAATATTATCTCTAATGTACCATCTCTTAAAAGTTGCAACTTAAAAATTTTGGACAAGTTATTCTATAGAAAAAAAAAGTTATACACATAAAAAAAAAGAAAAAGAGAAACATTGTAAAAACACTAATTTCTTCACTCTGCTCAGAATCTAAAAATATATATTAATACATAAAAAATTAATTTTAAATCAGATCAGAACTTAAATGTGGGGAGGAGGAGATTAGACAAAAATAGATCAAATACACATCAAATGTATACATTTTTACACGCCCTAAGAATTTTTAGTTTGCATTCTAAAATTCCCTGGGGGTGATTAACCCCATCCCTCCTTTGGATCTACACCTGGTAGGCAGTGTAGATAGTTTAAGCCAGAATACATAGTGTTAAATCATTTTGAATACTGAAATTTTAACACAGTGTGTAAAGGTACATTATGCCAACACATGTAATATTCAACAAAAAGATTCAATTGGAATATAACTCCTTTTCCCCATCTCCTGGGTGCGTCAATAATATCAATTTATAATTTACAAAAGTAAAAACTGATAATATAGACAAAATAATTGTGAATAAGAGAAGTGTTTTATTCAATTCTGACTTCTTAATTTAAATATAGAATGTTTCCTAAAATTTATGATCATGGCTATCAAAGTTAGGTTAGGAGGTACAGTCTTTGTCAGATAGATTGACACGGTTAGCGGCAGCACGTTTCAGTAGTTGTAACCCAAACTAGTCGCGCTTTGTTTCAACTACGCTGTGCACTTCATTCGTCCCATCGATTAGTTTATTATAAATATGTATGAAAATAATTGACTCCGCTGACAATGAGGATATTAATAGATTAATGTGATATGGAAATTATGAAATGTACAAGTATAGATGATCGATGGATACATTCAAGTGGAGAATGTCTACGTTTTTGTTATCGAGCTGTCGTTACTGTGTCAATTAATCTGGCAATGACTATACAGTCATTGATATTATGTATTAATGATATATTTTTTTTCTTCATTTTAGATTTTTATGCTGTTGCACACTATATTGCACAGTGCTGAAAAGTTTACAGAGTGTATCAACTTGGCTGGTTACTTAACAAATGAAAAGGACAAATTCTACAAAGTAATTTCAATTTTAATAATGTTATTAATAAATTTTACATATTACTAATTGTTTCTATTTTCAGTTATTTACTCAATCTGACTTAAAAAAGTTATTAGCGAAAATTGCCGAATCGTCAGTGTGTTTGATGGAACTTCCTGATCAACACTTAGATCCTTGGGGCTTTTGATTAGAAACTTACTGTTGTATTCATTGTTTTTGGTTGTAAATATTTGTTCATATTTAAGTGTATTTCAAATTTAATTTAGTTATTAAATATATTGAATAATTTTTTTTTCTTTTTTTCAACCGAAAGTTTTTATTTGTTACACAATTATAATTATCACAAACAATAAAAACATTATTTTCTTAATATTATATAATTCATTAATTACCATAACCTTTGATATCATTTATATTACTACCAAAGAATAATATATCCCCATGTTCGGCTATAAACAGAGATTTTTCATTTACATATTTTGCTACTTCTTGCTTTTTCAGTATATTTTCAAGTACTTTGGATTTTTGCGCCTCAAAATCTTTTACAAAATTTTTATCATCCGGATCCAAAACTATTGACTTATTAGATGTTGATTCTTCCTCTGTGGGTTTTACTTCATTAGAACTTACTGAAGTGGCATACTGAAGTTTAATACTATCTGCGAATTCTTTCATACTTTTCTCAAACAAAGGACTTTGTGAATCTTTACAATATTTTTTACCAGCTGAACTGTTCTCTATTAAAAGATCGACTAAATTTTTAATTTTATGAGTTAAAACTAACTCTGATTCAGAGTCTTTCTCTTTTTTTGTTTCATTATCATCACTATTGTTTTCACATTTGTGACTTCCTATGTCATCTTCATTGTCAATTATTTTTAATTTTTTTTTGTTCTTTTTAAATTGTTCAGTATTGTCTACATCCTCACTAGTAGTTTCATTTAACTTTTTATTTTTTAGTTGTTCTACGTCCATTGAATCCTGAAGACAGGGCTCTTTTTTTTTTTTTTTCCTGGACTTTTCTATGTCATCAACACCATTTTCATTAAGTACTTTTGACTTTTTCTTTTTGTCTTTTGATTGTATACTATTACATTCATTTAATTCTGTAAGTTTAGATTCTGTTTTTGATTCACGTTTCTTTTTTTTTAATGGAACATTTGTGATTTCAAGTTCATCGGTTTCTTTTTTAATTAAAATATTTTCATCATCAATACTGACTACAGAGTCTTCTACATTACTCGAACAGTCATATTTATTTTTCGGGAATATTTTGCTTTCTCTTTTTAGTTTGAAGTATTGTTTCATGTTCAAACCACTTGAAGTTTGATCATCATCTTTTACACCTTTGCCCAATATACATGTCAATTCTTCTTTCTTGTATTGTGTTAAATCTTTTCCTTTTGTAAATTTATGATAACTGAAATATATAATTCATTTAATTAAATACAAAATAAAACCAATAATTTATTGACTATTTATTATGTTCAATAAATTGTAATAACATACTGTACTCTCGTTTTTGAATTTAATGAATTTTGTACAAGTGATTTTTTGGGAACTGTATCATCCTTTCCTTCTGACAATGCTTGATATTGATCAAATTTTTCTGTCAATTGAGATAACAAACGTGAATAGTCTTCTCCTGCTTTAAACCAATCGTCAGCATTATGTGCTACGAATCCTAATCCTATAAAACGACAAAATAATTCATAAATAATTATAAAAATATGTAGGATTTTATTTTTCAGCAATTAAATTATTAAAATATACAATGTTTTCGTACTTAAGCTAGGAACACTGATTAAAAATAAATAACTTAAGTTAGTTACATATGAAAGTAGTTTATTTCAAAAATAGGGAATAACCGATTTCTTTATTGATTCAAATTTTTTTTTTTTAAGGTGTTTGTTAACACTGATTTTGAAACTGCTTGAATTCTTTATTAATAAACAATATTGTCAGTTGAGTTTCATTATGTGCAGTATCATCATCGCTCTTATCATCAGATTCACTTGAATTAGATTTATTTATTTATTAATTATTGTACAATATATTTTAATCAAATCGTATTAAAATTACTAATACAAGTCTTATCATCATATTAAGTATAGTTATTTTAAAAATTATGAAAATGTAGGTGCTGCTCGGTGTGCGATCTATTGACATGAGTGCTGTCTACCACACAAATATATTATATATATATTATACATAATATTACTCTGTGTATATATTCTATGGTCTACCATCATAATGATAGATAGTATGACCAAGCAGAGAGATAAAATAAATAAATAACAAGTCCTTATAAACACAGTCGATTAAAACACCCAAATGTTATCATAATTTAATTTTTTGGTTATCAGTGTTAAATTTTAGGATAAAAAACGATCTATTTCAAAATATGTTTGATTAATACTGATGTATATAACTGTATTACTATGTATTAGCTGACAACAGAGTATTCTAATATATTCTTTTCTAACCCTTAGTTTCTCATACAAATGTTTTTTTTTTCATTTTCTTTAATTGTTAAATAAAAAAAGTAAAGTAAAGTATACAGTAAAATAAAGTACAGACAAGAAAGCAGTACATACATCGCACCACGGGAATGTAAGTAATTAATTAACTGATATGAAAATTAAATGCCATTAACTAATTACGATAGGAAAAAAAAATATACTTTAAATAACATACCAGTAGGGATAACCTTATGTTGAACTTTTATGTTTTCTGAAATTCCTTGTTTATTTTTTCCGAGACCCAACCCTTTAGACCAGCCAAATTTTTCAAGCATTCTCTGACCAAATTTTGAGTCATCTAAAATCATAGAGTAGGGTTAACATCTAAATAAAGCTATAATTTTCACTACCACTGCATTAAAAAACATAGAATTAGTATCAAACAACTGATTAACATAAAAGTTTATGAATAGCGAACCATTAGCATTGAATAAATTCAACTTAATTTTATAATCGGTACCAATAAGGTAAATGATTAAATTGGTTATTCATAATATTACAATAATTAGTCATGTTATGGAACTCACCATTTGACCAATGGTTTTCGGCTGACATATTAATGCTGTGCATCAGATTTTTTCTTCTCTTCCTGGGCTCTGACAAAGACATTTTCAATAATAATCTATACAGTAGCAATTGAAAAATATTCCAAGTTTTATTAATATTCTATGGTTCAATCACAATGTGGAGTTAAAAAGTTTATAAGATAAACCAATGGTTTATCATGTGTGATAAAAAATAAATAGGAAACAAAATTACCAACGCTGAAATATTAATAATAATATTATGTTTAATCCATAGACATAATAATATGTTTATGATTTATTCGATATCTACATCATCCTGTAATAAGATAACATTCAAATAATTACCGCGTAAATTCAAAATTTAGTAGGAATTGCCGTGAATAATATAAGATAATTAAAATTTAAGACGACATCAATCGGCTCACCACCAAAAAAATAAAGACGTTGATAATAAATTCGTAAGTATATAAGAGTTATAATTTCTAGTAAGTATATAATATTTTTTTTTGATACAAATTTATTTATTTAAAAAATTGTAATAATGGAATGAATATAATTATTGATAATATACATATGAACACAACTTTTGGGTACACAAGTATAGGAATTCACACTATCCGAAATTCGAAATTTAGAATTTTTTTTTTTCTAATGCTTTATGGTTTAATTGTGTTGGAAGAAAAGGGTTGAATATTGAATTAACGAAGAATAATTTTATAAATACAAGACTAAAATTCACGTTATTAGACTATAAATATACAACGTATGAATAACAACATACCATGAGTATGAAATATACAAGTAATATAATGCACAAGTCCGTATTTAGGGGAAGGCAAACTACAAGATCTTAGAGAGAATTTTAAAAGGAAGGAAAATTAAAAATGGAGTTTTATTAATGTTCTACTAAACATAAAAAAAAAAAGCAGAAAACACAATAACTGACTAAGATATTTTACCCTTAAGTTTAATTTGATACGATAAAATTGAAAATTTTGTTGTCTGTGAGATGAACAGCTTTATAAAAGGTAAAAATGATATAGCCTATACTATAGGTCTAATAGTTATAAAACAGTTATAATTTGAATGATTAACAGTTTACTTTAATAACCTCATTTTTGTTTTATTCCTAAAAAAAAAAATTTTGGTAAAATTTTACAAAACAACAATATTACAAATGGAATTAATACTCTAATATCTATATGATACATAATTTTATATTATAAAAACATTACTTTTAGGAGTTTTAACTATTTTTTGAGGATATATATGCCTACAATATTCCATGTATTACTTTTTGACAATTTTTATTTAAATAATAATATTATTAAAGAAAATGTAATTTGTGCACGCCCCGAATAATTATTATAATAATTATTATTGTGTATTAATTGAAGCTCCGCTCAGAAGCATTTTATTGAAGAAATAATTAATGGTTTCTTTAAAATTCAACAAACCCGCCAAGAGTATCCAACCCGATGTGTGAAGAACACCCCAAAGTGTGAAGTACACACTTTTCTTCTTTTTCTCTTTCTGTGAATAATTTTTCGTATAGAAATATTTATCCAAAATTTTCGATCAGTAACATTATAAACTCTAAATTATACACAGATGGTACTTTAAAAAAGTCATTTTTCAAATTTCTCAATAAATTTTCTATGCATAAAAGAAAAAAAATGACGAAAAATGGTAAAATACTATAAATTTGTTATAACTCGAATTTTCATAAATACAATTTTAGTTTTTTAACATAACTTAAAAAATAATGAAGGAAGAAAACTGAAACTTTCACCACCTGCTAGAAGTAGTCACTCGCATACGACATAATTTTTTTAAAAACATTTGATCAATTTTGAAAAAAGAACAGGACTTTAAAAAATTGGAAATTTCTCGTTAAGTTTTTATTTTTTAAAGTTTTAATGTCTGAATATTAAGACTTCAAAATTAAATAAAAATACTCATTTGTATACAAATGGTCTCTAAGTACTGAAAAAATCTCGAAAATATGAAGTCAAATTTTTATTTTATAACCGTTTAAAGTTAGCAATTTCATGGAATTCATTAGTTTTACTTAAATAACACCATTGAACGCATACAAAAAAAAAAAAATTTGTTGAATCGAAGTTCATAAAACGTGGTATACAGATAGAGAATTACATTGCGAATATTTTGGTGAAAGAAATTTTTTTACGGTCCAATAATTTTTAAAAAAAAGTGTGTACTTTGTACCTTATGTAGAATACTCTAGAAAATTATATGAGGTGTGCGTGTGACTATTTTTAGTAGTTGGTGAAATTTTCAACTTTCTAATTCCATTACTTTGGAAGTTATATAAAAAATAAAAAATCGAATTTACGCAAATTTAGGTTATGCCGTTTTTTACCATTTTTTGTCAATTTTTGTGTAGTCGAGGCTTGCGCATAGAAAAAGTATTTAGAATTTGGAAAAATAACCTCCCAAAAATACCATCTTGACATTTCCGATCTATACAGATACTGATCGAAACTTTTGAACCAGTATCTCTTACCCGAAATCGTGCTTCCATACACGAGAAAAAAAGATAAAAGCAAAAAAAACAAAAACAAAAAAGAAATTTATATTGATCGGAGTTTGTACATCGAATTTAATATAACAAACAGAACGATCTATGTTCGTTTCGTGATATGGAAAAATTATTATCAACCGGCTGAAATAATCTCATGGCAACGCGTTTCTACGCGCGTAATGGGAAATCAAAAAATAATAAAACACCGCCGGAGTGCAATTTCGTTTTGACCGTTGGCCTGTCCGAAAGAGTAGTCCGGTAGTAAGTTTTTTTCGGTTTTTTCGCTATCATCTTGATCGCATTCACCGTATAATCGTCGTCAGTTCTTTTTTCCTCAAAATGAAGTCATACTCACTACCGAACGTGTCACGATTTCGGAAATCGAAGATTAAATCCGACGGTGACCTAATCGTGAACTGGTGGAACGTCGACGCGAGTCACCCTGACTCGATGGAAGTGGTCTTTTGTCAATTTTACGACAATTTTCCCCGTTTTTAGAAAAAGTATTGAGAAATTGGAAAAATTACCTCTTTGAAGTACCATCTGGGTACGATTCCGGTTCTATAGAGAATAGAGATACTGATCGAAACTTTTGAAAAAGTATTTCGATACGAAAAAGTGTCTCCAGAAAGAGAACAAAATATAAATAAAAATAAACATCATTGTAAAATCATTAGCTTCTTCACTTCGTTCAGAATCTAAAAAACACACAGATTTGTGAAAAACCAATACATTCTTGGCTATCGCTCAGAATCTAAAATTTAATGACCTAAGCACCAGTAATTACATAGAATTTATTTTATGCTTAACCACTGAATGTATTTGAATATATATATTTTAGATTCTGAACGGAGCGAAGAACTTAATGATTTTACAATGATGTTTATTATTTTTCTTCTTCTTCTGTGAACACTTTTTCATGTAGAAATACTTATCCAAAAGTTTCGATCAGTACTTAATTGATCCAAAATCACACCCAAATGGTACTTTTGAGAGGTAATTTTTCAAATTTTCCAATAATTTTTTTCAAAAACTCGGAAAATCTATTGAAAAATTGACAAAATATGCAATTACCGGAATTTTTGTAAAATTTAAAATTTCTTAGATGAATTTAATTTTTCAAAAAGTTTATCCATTTAAATAACATAGCCATTGAAAAAAAATATTTGGAGAAATATGGAAACCGGAGGAAAATTGATTCTGATTTTTGGAGGAAAATGATCCCGCCCGACCAATCATGTGGCCTGTCATTTTTTTTTTATGTAGATCCGGGTTTCTTAAAAATAGGTTTAGGGTCAGAACCTAGACAAATGACCCGAGTAAACCGGACTCAGTACGGACCACGATTTAAGATATACTTAAATATCTTAAATCGTGGTACGGACTGCATGATACTAGTGATGGGCATAATCGAGATATATAATCGAGATATCTCGATTATGAAAATAATCGAGATATTTCGATTATTAAAATTATATCGATTATATAATCGAGATATTTCGATTATGAAAATAATCTCGAT
>JAIPRM010001431.1:0-38161 GCA_025469315.1 Stegophylla sp. TES_Ste_2020
AGTTCGATTCTTGCCCGGCACTTCAAATTTTTGCATTTTTTTTTCGAACATTTTTTTTTTCTTATATTATTAACTTCCTTCGTTCAGAATCGTTTTACTGAAGTAATGATTTATCGTTCCTTTGAAATTTAATACGCCCGTCAAGAGAATACCACCCGTCGTGCGAAGTACACCCATCGTGCGAAGTATGTCCTCTTTTTTTTTTTATTTTTATTCGATCACTTTTTCAACTAAATATTTGTGTTTTTTTTTTTTTTTTTTGAACTCTCTAAAAGTATTCTTGTTCGCGTAGTTACTTTTTGCCAACTATTCTTGATCATTTCAGGTCTGAATCACACTTAAATTTAGACGAAATTTAGGTTTTCTAATCAGAGGTATTAAAAAATATTTTATTTATATGTTTTAAGCCAAAAATATAAAATCTTATTAATTTTAATTATTTTATCACTTATCTCAAGTGATAAAAATAGAGGTTGAACGTGTAATTTCTTTTTTGACCTTATTCACAAACGATAAAAGATAATATTATAATTTAATAGTGGTTTTTTGTTTTTCTAAAAACGTGTTTTTAAACGCACCAATTTATATTACAGAAAAATATAACAATTGTATATTATTTATTTTCATATTTTAACTAGTGATAAATGATATTAAAAATGACTGTTGAAGACAAAAAAAAATGTCAGAAAATTACCTAAAATGTAAAACCATTGCTAGAAAATACGAAATAAAAATTATAAATTTTGATTGACAAGCTACCAAAACAAATTATTATCGGAGGGATCGTTTAAGAAAATCAAAAATCAAAACGAAAATACTTTTACCACCTGTGAGCCGAAGAAATTATAATTTTCACTTTATGTACAGGAGTAAACCGTAATTTGATAAATTTTCAATTCAAAAAAAAAAAACCATCAAAATATCTGTGCTTAAAAACGTTTTGTGGCTTTCTTCCCGAGTAGAACGAAAAAACGAAAAAGAAAAAAAAAAAAACGTTTCACCCACCGCCGTTCGTAAAATAAGAAATAATGCTTTTATTTCGATAAAAACGAGCAAATGTTATATTTCGCCGGGAGTATGTATAAAAAAAAAATATATAATGTCTTAGGTAGTACAGTTTAAGGGCTTGAAAATACACGTGTGCTTGTACTTGAAAATTGTGACCGTTACAGATTATCTCTCGAGAACCATTAAACGAGTAACAATATATTATTATTATTATTATTATTATCCTCTTATTCGCTCGTTGTTTTTGAATACACACACACGCATTGTATTGTTAAACGTTAACAATGCGTTTTGACGTTCTTCGTTTGTATACTGAAAGAAAAAAATATTTTTCTTCGGATTATTAATAAAACATATTTCCGCCGTACACATCATATTGGCGGAAATTAATTTCATATCAAATCAATATGTAAATTTATGTATATATATATATATTATGTCTATGGATGAGCGTCCATAAGGGAGGGGCGAGGGAGGGACATGTTCCTCGTCTGACCATTTCCATTCGTTTAGAAAAATAATCAACAGTGAATATTGTAAACAAAAATCAAAATGCACTAAGGTTTACAGGTTTATAGAAATAAAATTCTAGATTTCAATTTGCAAAAATAGTATTATCGAAAACATTACTGAAAATAAGAAAATAAATTAAGAAGTTCTGTTTAAATATTACAGTAAAAGTATACTTGTATGTACAATTAATTGGCTTTTTTTTTTTCTATATTTTTTTAATTAAGAAAAATGTTGTCCCTCCTCTGGGTTTTCGTTGATGGACGCCTTTATGTTTAGATATACATATTTATTATTATTTGAGTGAAACGAAATGTTAAGAAATAAAATAAAACGCATATGTGAACAACGGACGCACTCACACATTCTTTCATTTTACTAGTGGGGGGTGGGGGGGTGGGGGTGCGTTATAAAATCAAACGCCAAAAACCACTTTAAAAATAATATTTAATTCGAGTGAATTTTTTCGTTTTTTACCATTAGACGGCGGGTCTGCGTATTGCGAACGAGACTGTCAATCGTTTTTTCGTGTCAACTCATCATTGAAGAAATGCTTATGTTCTGACAACAATAAAAGTTAAAATTGCTTTTTAGAAAGTCTTAGATTGGCGGTCACCCAAGTTGTCTATGCGCGAGTCACTAACGAAAGTTTAAGTACCACGTTTTTGTCGTTTTTAAATAAACTGCGATTATTTTGACCTTGCCCATAGGTGTACAGATTATTTCATTACCTAGTGATAATAAGATCGTGACCGATGTCGTTCACGTTTTCCCATCGACGAGTGGACGTCAAAAACGGCTCAGGATTCACTCTTTGCACAGATCCCCCTACCACCGCTGGGAAAAACGGGGAGAGGGTCCTGCTATGCGAAACACCTGTTATTCCCAAAAACTATGTCGTGCTTTTCATAGCAGTTTTGGTTTTGAGACGATCGTTTTTCGCCGTCATCGGTTAATCAATGTTTTTAAATGTTTTTTAAACAAAAAGTATCGAAGGAAATCGTTGGCTTTGAAATTATTACAACTTGAAGTTTTAAACTGAATATTGTTTTATGCGTAATACACAGATAAGGCTTTGTTTAATCTAAAAAGAATGATAAAATTAAAACTAAAAATTAAAACTATTAGTTATTATTTGACTACAAGTCTACAGTATAGTCAGTATGATCAGTAAAATTAACTGTTAGTAAATTAACATGAAAAAATAAAAATATGAAAAGGGCACTAAATTTACCTCGACGCTCTCAAATGAAAAATATATTTGACCAGGAACTTTAAATTTAATTTTCTTTCAATAATTGTATCTGAAAAAAACGTCTACTACTTTAACGCTTTGTTGATTTCAATATTTGTTGGCAGTTCACTCCCAATATAAAAACATCACCAAATCATTAATTTTCTAATAGTTTTAAATAAAATGATAGCAGACTACTTAATGCTAGGAACACATTGTGCTTATTTTCTTTTGTAAGACTATTGATTTTCTAATATGATATATATATATTTGTAAAATCTATGGTAAAACATTCAATAAAATATACGTTTATGAAATTAAAATAAATATAATGATTTCACTGAATTAGTATTGGGAGAGGCTAATTTATATACTGGAGGGGCTAATGCCCACCCCTGAGTCTGCCTAGTAACTAGAAAATTTCGAAACCAGCGGTCGGACGTACAATCAGTCCCGATCTCTGTGTAAAGTACCCCAAAAATGAATTTAAGTCATTATTTGAAAAAACTCCCCCCCCCTTAATTGCGTTAAGGCATTTGTCAATTGAGTGGAAAATTTGACCATGGCCCACTTGACTCTGCGTCGATAAATACGACTGCCAAACATTTCATCCACTCGACTATTATATATTTTCACACTTGACAATTTTTGAAAGTGAGTGGGACTTCGAAATTCTGTTTGCACTATCGGATAAAGTGTCGAAAAGCTTAAAAAGGGTACGAAAAAAAAAAGCTAATAAAATATAAGGGCGTTTCGTAGACCACAATAGTTATACCTTCGTTTTTTCCTCTTTATCTTCCGGTCCCTTCCTGCGGCCACCACTCGTAGAGTAGCCATCCGGTCAAGGGCTTCATCCCTTCTCGTCCTCGACGATCTTGATCTATCGCCGATTCGCTCTCTTCTTCGATGTCCTGCGTCCTGCGGCGTCTCGATTCCCTTCCTTTTTAACTCTCAGTGACGCGTCTACTGGCTTTCCGAATTATTTCCGTACGCGAAACATATTATAATAATCTAAAACTGAATTCCATTTAGGAATTTATTTTGTTTGTTTGTTTTGACTGCGTTGTTAAACATTATTGTTGGCCGTTCGTTTTTTTTTTTTTTTTTCATTCAATTGTTCGCAACCGGCACGAAAAATAACGTTCAATATTATTTAGTATATATTTAGTATAATAATAGTCTAAGTATAAGTATAATAATAAAAGACTACTATATTATTTATTAAATATTATTATTTATTCGTTCGGAAAACAATAAAATATCGGAGTAAATCGTCTCATATGAAAAACAATCACCGTTCTACATTCTACGAAAGTCATAATTCAGAAATTCCAATTTGAAAAATCCAAAAACGATTGAGATTGACGCGTGTCATTGTTATTGTGAATGTGGTTTTAAAAAAAAGTTAATCTGAGCCTCATAATTACAGAGTTGCTACGCTATCTGGAAAACCTGGAATTATCAGGGAATTTTAAATCTGTCAGGGAAACTGAGAGAAATATGAAAAATTACTGGAAAAATATTTATAGTTTTAAATCATCTATACACATTAACCCTGTATAGTGTATCAAACTTTATTCATTTATTCAGTTATAATAAATTTTCATAAAAACAAAAAAATTGTTATCATGTCTAACAGATAATTGATATATTATTAGGTACTCAAACTAGAAACTAAATTGCGTTTAGCTTAAATTTTCAATCTTTCATTTATGGCTAACAGAATATTATGTCTTTGGTATTATTCTGGGATGAGATTATATTATCTGTGATATTAATGTTGGGCCGTTAAAACCATAAGTATATAATGACAGCCAATTAATAGCTATAGATATTGTATAAAATTAGTTATGTATATCTATGGTGGTAGTATTTTATATTTATATATTTTCCATGATATCTTAAAACGGTTTATAAAATAAAACAAACCTATATTTACTATTAAGTATTAACACAACTATGGTCAGAAAACAATAAAAAAAAAAATAAATAAATAAAAAAAAAGCTGTAATAAATAAATATATATATTATATATATATACATGTATCTCATAAAAAAATGTCCTGGAAAATCAGAGAATTTTGAAATCTCAATTATGTAGAAACCTTGAATTATGAGTCGAATTCGCATGTAATAATTATAGACATGTTCTTGAATTTAAAAACATTTAAATAAAATATAGAATCACTTAAAGCGGTGGTCTTTAACGACTTAAACCGACACGTCGTGTCTCGTTTTCAAATTGGGCCAAGATAAGAGTTTTAATAAACAATAATAATATAATTTTATGAAATATTAAAATTTTTATAGTGAATTTAAAGTTATAAATAATAATCGTAAATTGAAGGTGTCAGTGCTATAACAAGCCAGCTCCATTTTCAAAAACTTTTCAGGAGACAAATAAAATTTAATTTTAAAATCCACAACGACCAAATTATTTTTTTTAAATATATAAAATTATTGTAATAATTTATTTGAATTATTCGCATGTTACGTACACCGACATAATTGTTCGAGGTGTGACGTCAGTTATATAATTTACGAGTTAATCGAGGAAAAAATAGAGTCATTTAAAACAAAAACAAAAAAAAAAAAAAAATCGTTGGTTTGTATTAAAAGCTCGAAATACTCTAAAAATTTTCGTTGATTTTACTGATATTTATGAGTTTTTAAAATACTACAATAATTAAATTATAAATTCATTGCTGGGATACTAAGAAGAATTTAAAATTGAAGATTTAATACATTTTTTGAAAAATCGTTTGGAGAATATTTTCCCAAAGATGTTCGAATAAGCTATAAATGGATTGAACAACCAATTAATGATAATAACATTTTAATGGCAGTAAAAAAATATCTGCTTACACAGAAAATCAGTTTGAAATTTCCTCGAAATGGCAAATTTTAAAATAATAAGCAATGTTTTGTGAAAACCCTTCAGAAATATTTTGGGGTGCACTAACGTATAGGAAATTGAGTACAGCTAGCAGCTAAAGCCGTTTAAATTACATTAATATTTCCAACAACCTGTCTACATGTGAAAAACTTCAAAGAAAATAATTTTTTTTTTCTCCATATATATTAACCAAGTGGTTCCCAAACATTTACCTCCGGAGAACCCTTGGAAAACAATTTGTGACGGGTGAAATCCAAGGCACGTTCTACCTTCATATTAAGACTATTTATATTTTATACGTTATAATTAGAGCTGTAAATTTATAGAACCTGTAGATTCCGCGGAACACAATTTCGGAAACAGTTGTAATTAACAATTTGGTTTGATCGTGTGTGATTCGTACGTTAAAGAGCATATCTGGAAACCGTGTAGACTTAATAATTATTACTCAGAATACATGCAACGCAAGCATACTATAATATGCTTAGTATACACTTAAGCATATATTAAATGAGAATTATTAACAATGTTCTCGGTTTCGTCGAATTTCAATCTCTATTCTGTGCGCGGTAATTCGTTTTGGGTGATATTATTTTCGTTGAACACCATTCCCCCCCCACTCCCCCGTGCTAAGAGTCCGTTATTTTTTACCGGTCGCCACACCGAAATAAATGTCAAAATCGTTTTTACTTACATTTATAATAATTATAGGTATTGGAAATTTTCAAATCAGAATTTCTACAACAAAATATTTCTCCTCGAAGTACGGTATTTTTTTTGGGAAATTTGAAAACCGTATGTTATGTCATTTTAAATAATTTTGGTAGTAATCGCGAGACTATTTTTAACATCAATAATTTGAATAATTGATTTGTACGAGTATATTTATTTTGTACTAGTTAGTACACAGTATGTCCCAGGATTCCCGTGCAACACTTAATGTTTTTGAGACTTATCAATATTTTTTAATGTGGTTTCTTAGAGATTAATATCCTTTTACAAACTAAAAAATTGACTTCATTGATTAAAAAACTAAAAATTTCATAAATTATAAAAACACAAAAGTTATTTTGAATTCACTTTTTGGAAATTCCAAAATGCCCGTTTTATTTAAAAGTTTTTAAAGATAAATAAAAGTGTATATATCAAAGTTATACAATATATAATTATAAAATTTTGTTATTCTTAAAATGTATAACTAATTTTGGTTGTTCTTTTGTTGCAGGTACGTATCCGTTTCATTAGTTCAAAATCGGTTCGTGAATGCGTTTTTCGGTTGTGTCATAGTGTTCAGCTGTTTTATTAAAAAAAAAATTTCCAATTGTTTTACCTTTCACCTGGAAAGAACAATTTGGGAATCAAATTTTTGCAAGTAATAAAAAGGAAGTTACTATTTTGATTAAAAAGATAGACAAAAAAACGTGTGGAAAATTTTTAGAAGAAAAAAATCAAAAATTAACTGGTTTTAGAATTGAAAATGTATTAAATGAATTTAGTACAATTAAGTAAAATTTTCAGATATTTCATAGAATTCGAAATTTTATAAGAAAAAAACAATCCGAAATAGCTTCATAACGTTTTGAAAATTTCAATGTTTTCGCTCTGTTCATAACTTTGTTAATAACTAACAGATCGGAACGTAAAATATCAATTTACAAAATTTTTTTTTTTTTGGTATTAACATTATTTCAAGACCTCACAACGGGTTTTTAAGGAATATGTGCCTATGGCTAAACTCGAAATTAATACCACCTTGATTGCGCACTTTTAAAAACATAATAATTAAAAGCGTAATTACTACAATACCGAAGATTCTAGATGAACGGAAAATCAACCGTCAAAGTATTCCAATAGTAAAATTAAAAAAAAAAAAAAAATATCGTGCCAAAACAAATTATTTTTTTTTTTATTTTTTTACTGCCGAGTTAGGGCAGAGAGCGAGATTTAGTCACTCTCAAACGTAGTTACATTTCAATAGGCTTTTCAACTCTTTTAAAACACACAACGGATTGTATTATAACAATTTTAAGTATTCTTTATAATAAATCGTCGAAAAATTCTCAAATTCGCACTCACGATTTTTTTTTTTCTGTGCTCGAATTACCAACAGTTAAATCAAAAGTTAACGGTGATCATTATTATTATTTCTTGCAAAAACTGACTTATTCAATATTTACGCGGTGGTTTATTTATTTTTTTCTAAAATACTGTTTGATACTGAATTATCATAATTATTTTACTTTACCCACATTCATTAGATCCAAAAAAAAAAAACAAAAAACAGTACCTAAGCAAATAATAATAACTCCTAAACAGGTGCTTACAAAGGAAAAAATTTGTTGGAAAATATACTCGAGTTCATAAAAATTCTTGGAATATGCAAAAGAATGTTTCATAAAGTAAACAATTTAAGACACGAGATAGCGAAATCCTGATGTCTTTGACTATGGAATTTTTCTCGAAACACATAGATTGTGCAATGCAACCCCCTCTCCAATCCCTTAAAAAAAAAAAAAAAGTCTCAAATACACGCCACTGACATACAACGTCACGATGAGGTCACGAATTCTGTTAACAAAAGGAAACACAACACTAGGTATAAATAAATGACAATACGTTTTAAGGGGAACTTATTAACAATTTTTTTTATACCTAACATAATATTATATTTTTTGGAAATGATTACTTGCGCATAGGTACCAACATAAAAATGAGGTAAAGTAAATGGAATCGCTTATTTCAAAAACTCCCCAAACGCCAAAAATGAAATTTTGCATGTGCAAATTCAAAAATATTTTTCCACACTTCCTTAGTAAGTTATTTAGCTACAATTACACTAATATCTGAAAGAGTAAGCTAGTAGTCAAGTAGTTTTTGTAATTTTTAGGAGTTTTTTGTAATTGTTTTAAATCCATGATTTAGTTTTTATTGATTATCTCGAAAAGTGAAAAAGTTAATTCAGGGGGTTTCTGAAATAAGCAATTCAAATATACTGTCGTATTGAGTATAATATAATATACGTATTATCAGTTTACAAAATAATACAAAAAAAAAAAAAATCTTATTTTTTAAGTCATGCATAATATATAATACATATTATTTGTCAATTCATTATTAAAATTTATGAATAAAATGTATTGAATAATTGTGAATAGTAAAAAGTAAAAAAGTTATAGGAATAATAATATTTTTTATGTGATCAAACCATACTGATGAAATTTGAACGATTAATCTTATAACAAATCTTCGACAATTTTTTTTACATATTTTATGTTTTTAATATCCTTTTTTGCAAATTTATCTATATGTATATTGTATATAAATAAATAAACGTTAGTGTGTAAATTTGTAATCAAAGATTTTAGTTTAAGTATATATTTTCAGATAAAAACAATATCTTCAAACTTCATTACAGTATATATAGATAAGTATTTCAAGTATAAAAATAATATAATAATTCTGAAATTTTGTATTTCCCTGGCTAATTCAAATATTGGAAGAATCAATAGTTATTAGATGATGTACCTTTTTAGCCCTATTATAAAAAAAGGTCTGGCGAAATCGATGAACTCTTTTTTTTTTTTTTTTTTTGTAAGAAGAGGGAAACGGTAATCGGTGATGGGTTAGTTTTCACTTTTGCTGACATATTTTAAATATGTTTTCATCAACTGTTTTTTTTAAGAAAATATAAAATCTCTAACTATGTAAATTTATAATTTTCATTTTCTGGATAGAGCGAAGAAGCTAGTGTTTTTCATTGATGTTTATTTTTATTTTTATCTTTCTGTAAACACAGTTTGTATAGAAATACTTGTCTAAAATTATGACCAGAATCTTTTAGAACCAGAATTTACCTCTACATGGTACTTTTGAAATGTTATTTTTCGAAATCTTCAATATTTCTCACAAAATTTGGGGAAAACTACATAAAATTTAACAAAAATGCTTTTAAAACTTTTTTTTTTATCCAAATGTTATGAAAATTTTAAGATAGATAACATCAGATAGACAATAATATAAGTAATTACACTTTTTTCTCGTCAATTTTTTTTTTTCTGGATGAGTAAAAAATAAATTTATCGTTTCTTTAAATTTCAATACACCCATTCAAAGATCGAAGTATACTCGTGGTGCTAAGTAAATACGGCTTTTTTTTTAATAAATTTTCATCACGCATAAATGTGATAATTTACATAGATGATAATTTTTTTTTTTTTTTTTTTCAAAAATACAATAACTGATTTTAGTATGTCGCCATTTTTATGGATCTCGGATTGCGGTGTCGCCGTATATAAAAGGTTGAGAACCACTGGTTTACAGTATCGTTTTGGTTTGTTTTTGGTTTTTGTGTTGATCGATCGTTGGAAACCATAAAAAAAAAAACCGTAACCGTTTCACAGTCGGATAAAAATCTAAATTTTTGAAATTTCCACAAAACGCATTGCCGTTTTGTTGTGTTTTTTTTTATTTGTGCTTACATAGAGATTTGCATTTTTCGGGGGGCAAATATGAATAAATTATAATATTCTGTACGGGAAACAAACAAGTATTGATAGTACACATTATAATATAATATTATTATAACTGTCAAAATACTGTTTCGCATATAAATGAACATTCACTTCACCTACCCACGTGGAGAGAACCGGGAAATGAAAGAACTATCCTTTATTATTAATAAAATGGTGATTTTTATTCATATCATATATACGAGACGGTTCAGATACGGTTTTTGTATTATAATTCGTGTCGGAATGATGAATACAGAAAAATAAATAAAATTAAAGCCGGTTAAATAGCGGCGGCGGCGGTAGTAGGGGCGAATTGAGGGCAAAGGGTGACATTTTTCTCGCCCCTAAATTAAATAAGTCATGTACACAATAATAGAAATATGCAAATTTATTACGAATAATAATAATTATGAAACCATTAAGTTATTTAATAAAATACAAAAAAAAAAATAAGCTAAGTAAAATAATATAAAAATAACTTAACTGGTTAAAATCAAAAATATATTATATAACTATTACCCGGAAATCATTAACAGATTAGCAGGACGATTTAACAAACATATCATTTTTATCAGAAAAAACAGGATAAAAAAAGCTCAGGATTTCTAGAGTTAAAAAGGAATTAATTTTGGAAATTAATTAAATAAAGTAAATCAGGACAATCGAACAAGCCAGATATCAATTTACGGAGAAATTTCTAGTGCGACTGTAATTGCCTAGTCTCTAATCGGAATAAGATTTAAATAATTTAAAATATTGTCATAAATGAATCATGCGGTGGTCTATGTATTATATTATGTATATACGTAGTAGTAGTTGGTATTACTGCCTCTATTTGTAATTTTAACGCGTCAGAAAATTTCGTAAATATTTTGATAGTTATTTGCGAAAATATGACACTAATAAATATACTTCTTACGAACAGTTCAAAACGGTACAAGTAATTATTATCAATTAAATTCTAAACTTTGTTAGTGTAGTAAAATATCTTGCAACCTATCGCTATCCTTTTTCGAAATTCTGGTCTTGAATCACCCTGTGCGAAGGAAGTTCATCCACTTGGACATAATATTTGAAATGGCTATATTAAGGGATAATTTCGAATCGGTATGTCGACTCACAGTTACACTCAATATATATTATTGTGATTGTAATGGTTACAGGGTTGTTACGCCACTGGAAAACCTTGAAAACCTGGAAATGTCAGGGAATTTAATAATTAGGGCATGGAGAACAGAGAATAGTCAGGGAATTTTTCGATATTGTCTGGAAAATTATTTATAGTTAAGGTATATTTAGGTATTTTGAAGTTTACTCATACTGTGAACCTAATTAATTTAGTTTTACATTTTTCTAGTCTATAAAAAAAAAATATTTTATTTCATTCCTTCAAAATATTCCTCGTACCATCTCGTCTATCTAAATTAAAATTTTCATTAAAATCAGATACTGTGTCTTTTTTGTCAAATTTTCGGGTAATTTTTCCCAAATTTTTAGAAAATTATTGAGAATTTTGAAAAATTACCTATTAAAAGTACCATCAGTGGTCTCTGTAGTTTGAAAATTTTGGATAAATTTTTCCATAAGAAAAAAAATATTAACATCATTGTTATCAATCACTAGTTCCTTCACTCCACGCAGAATCTAAAAAATGTATGGTTTATGAATTATGAGTGTATAATACTGGAATTTTTTTTTTTAAAGCATAAAAAACCTGGAAAAGTCAAGAAATTTGAAAATTTTAACTGCGTAACAACCCTGTAGTAGTTTTAAATCTCTGATATGATCACATAATAACATTTGGTGGATTCGATTTTTTTTTTTTTTTTCAACGTGTTTATTCGCTAGATTCAAGTATAATATTTAATTAGTAGTCGTTAATAACTCGTATAAAATCAGGATATAGAAACCATAAATTAAAAACCGTATAGAAATAAATAAATAACAAAAAAAAAAAAAAAAAAATTGTCTGTGGCCTTTCACAATGAAACTAATTAAAAAAAAATTTTAAAAAAAAAACGCTCAAGAAACAGTTCAAACCCTAATTAAAACTAACTGAATGCAATGATTTTAACAAAATTTAAACCTCATTCATTAAAACACGTTTTCGAAACGACTCGTAGTTAATAATGATAATTATTGAAAATCTAACATATTCTCTAATCCAGATGATAATTATTATATGTAATATTATATTTATTTAAAATTCAGCCACCTGTGAGAGCAGCACGAATTCGAAATGAAATTTATTGAAATATTATGATCGTTTGAATATAATACATACTTGGGCCGGGGAACGGTCGTCAGTTTCCTCGAATAATACAGTTCGAAATTCTGATCGCTTATTTCAGAAACTCCCTAAATAATCCAATTTTTCACTTTTTGAAATAATCAATAAAAACTGTGTGATGGATTTGAAACATTTTTTTTAAAACTTCAAAAAAATTACCAAAAATACTTGAAGAATTAAGTGTAATTTTAGCTAAATAACTTACTAAAGAAGTGGGGGGAAATATTTTTGAATTTGCTCGTGCAAAATTTTATTTTTGGCGTTTGGGGGTAGGGGGGGGGTTGAAATAAACGATTCAATTCTGATCGTCGTTTTTCCGAGTTGCAAAAGACACTTAATTGGGAAACCGCTCGTGGCCGTCGTAAGCTGTAAGCTCTTTAATGACTCGTTTTTCGTCGAATATAATTGATCATAAGGATTAACGGACGTTTTAATAATATCCTTTTTATCATTTATTTTTCTCGATCAGCATTTCGATTTGAACCTTTTCACTGTGTGTCGACCCTCCAAATTGAATATTCAATTTTTAACGACCCCAAAATGTATATATTACTATTACATTTGTGTTAAAAACATTAAACAATTACAATAGTATTAAAAAAAAATAATAAATACAATAATTATGATTTTAAAGAAACATTAATTTTTTGAAATTATAGAAAACGTTTACTTATTTTGATTATAATATGTGTAAAAAAATTCAAGTATTTCGAATCATTTTTAAATTAATAATGGTTTAGTTGTTGTTAGTCGTTGATCTGAAATAATTTTGCCTACATTTCGTTTGAATGGATTTATTTAACAAATTTCTAGTCAGTTTTCCAATTTAATTTGTAAGTATATTACATAGTAAGCGGGGAGAAAATTTCATTTCACATAAATAAGTAGTCGAAAATGGATTACAGTCTTAGTGTTTCTAGTTTCAGTTAAGTTAGGATACTCATTGTGTAAGGCTTGTTAAGTTTTAACCAAAACTGACATTTGGTTTTGATGTTTTTATAAATATATGTTATAATAAATGACATTGTTAATTATTCCTTTATGCGTACTAATAGTGGACAATATTATTTTGTAAAACGAATCAACAACATATTTAAGTTCTATTATACTTTTACTTTAGAACGAAAAACTTGCATACACTTAAGTTACGTACATGAAATTTATTTAAAATTCACAAGAATACAAAAAATACTATTATTGACAATTAAGTCGATAATTGGCTAGTTTGTGACTGCGAGTAAATATATATTTATTTTAATATTATACGTATTATACGTATGTTTAAAAAGAAAATAAATTATATATTTATTATAATATGTATATTAATATATAATTTATTTTCTTTTTTTAAACAGATTTGTAATATTAAATAAACATTTTTACTTGCAAGAGGAGCGAAGAATACCCAAGTTACGAAGTAGGTCCTTATTTTTTTTATTATTATTATTCAACAGGTGCTCCGATAGTATCTCACCCAAACAGGAGTCCAAGGGTGCGAAGTAAGTTTGGTTTTTCCCCCCTCGTTTTCAAAAATACCGAACAGTGTAAATCAATAAAAGGTAACCCTAAGTATGAACCTATAACTTGGTGGCAACCTAACCAGTGACTTGATGACGGGCGAGACACGGCGGCGTAAAATTTAATGAAGCTAGTTTTAAGGCCGTGGAAAACGTACTTTTCCCCCGCGGCCCGTGGCCTCCCCTAACCCGGCGATAACGTTACGATTGAAGCTATCGAGGGGTGGTAATTTCGTTCGTCTACAACCCTCGTAGTAATGACTTCACAACACATAAAACCCGTCGTCGAAACATATTTTATTATTGAATTGTGGTTTCTGCAATATAATAATAATAATAATAATATACGAAAAACTGAAAACAAAAGACGACGAAAGCAGATATTTTTCATTTTTCAATTGAAATAACAAATATTTTTTGGGGGGAAGGGGTGGGATATCGATCATTGGGGTAGGGAATGCTTTATGTTTAGTACAAGTGTTTTTTTTTTTTTTTATGAAAATAATTTATAAAAAGTAATTTTGCTAAGTACTGTACTTAGGCACTTGAGCGCACAGAAAATGAAGAGAGAAAATTCGAAATTGAGATAATATGGGAAGTTGGCGCAAGACATTTGAGCCCAACGATAATGATTGAGCTCGGAAAACTTGGGAAAAATGATAAAAAATATAATCCTCGACACAAAATTTCCACTTAAAAAATATATATATTTGCAGGATATAAATGTATTACTTTATGTTTTTAGTAATTCTGAATTCGCACTTAAAACATGCCACATTTGTTTTTTTTTTTTTTTTTGTTAATTGAAAGAATATCGAGACCAAACAAATCATCCCCTTCTAAATCCTAAAGACTATAGAGTCTAGACTAAGGATGCTAAACTTCTTTCTGCTTGTTACATTTATGATAAAGTTATTTATAATAAAACAACACCTTATAAATTTTTCATTTTTTTATTTATTTTACTATTATTATTTTTATTATTACTTTTTTTTTTTTAGAGGGGATTCGTGATCGGTTTTAAAATGTTTGTTTCAAAATGTTGGTACTATATACCTAGAAAACCGTTTTTGTAGAAAACCCTACGAATAAAATTATTATTTTGGAAACGCGATGTGCCTATTGAAGCATCTGCTAACTTTGTCCTGGAATTAACACAGGAATTGAGATGGTACTTTTAAGGAAAAAGGAATGAATAATGTACACTGAGGACGTTCTAAGGAGTCGTTTTTATTCTGGACAGGTAGATGAAAAAACGTGTCAGATGTGACATTACCGTTTTCAATTAAAACGAGGAGAAATTAAATTAAACTTGGATCGATTCGAAAATTTTTTTCTCTCTTGGAATTGCCACCAATCGCTGTCAATTTTATATCAAATTATTATTATTATTATTATTTTTTTTTTTTCTGTCAATAATTAGCTGTAGTCATATATATATTTATTACATTGGTGGAATACTAAAGTCACCTGTTTTTCAAAAAATGGAAATACTTCTCGTTATAGCGTTTGAAATAAACAAAGTTTCACATAACAAACGAAATTATTAGTTTGAATGTATTAAATTTATTCCAAGGGTTATGTAAGTGCAATAATTTATGTAAATTCAAACAAATGCACTATTGGGATAGGTAATGTGTCACGTGGATTGTGATCAATTAAAATGTATAATATATAAAAATACTATTAATTAAAATCGAATGTTTCTTGCACAAACGATTTAGAATAAAAATGGTAAGGTCTTATTACGTAGATAATTATCAGTGATTTGGGTTTCGTACAATTACCTCTTACAATTTTACCGAAAGTTAATTTTTTACTAATTCTATTTTGCCCAGTGAGTTTTTTAACCTATAAAAAAATAGGAGTATAATAAGTAATTAGGTGTATACGATTTAGACGATAAAAGTTAAACAAAAATGACTCGTGACCTTTGAGAATTTAATATACATATACATATTATTTAAATTTGAAACAATGATAAATTGTCGCATTTGAAAAATGATTTACACTGAAATTCGGTCAACTCGAATATTTATGTACATGTATGGGTTTTTAATTTTAAGTTTTCTGAAAAACTACGCGCTGATTTATTCGATTATATACACGCCAGTCAGCCAGTTATGATAATAATACGTAAACAGGGTGACTTTTTAAGTTTACTCGCTCCCCCCCCCATTTTTGGCCGTAAAATACAAAAATCGGGATTTTTGTTTTCAAAATTTTCAAGTTACTGTATGAAACTTTTTTTTCCACAACTAATTTTTTTCATGTAAACTTAAAGGGGTCCAGGTGAAATATAAATATATATATATATATTTTTTTTAATAACAACCCCCTAATTTAACCGCGTAATTTTATTCGGCTTATTTTTTTTTGTGAATTTTGATGTATTTAAGTAAAAAATTCTAAGCTGTATCTTTATTACTTATATTTTTGAATAATTCAAAAATTACTCGTTCCGGTTTTGATTTCATTACAATAAAATTCACAGAAAAATGAACTGAATAAATTACCGTGGTTAATAAATTAGGGGTTTGCCATTTGAAAAAAAAAAAAAGTTTGTATCTACACAGGACATGAAAAAAATATGTTATGGACAACATTCTTTTTATATAATATCCATCATATTATTTTTAAAAGTCAAAGGATATTAACGAACGATGGAAGTTTAATATGCAATAGACATTGGGGTACATTATGAATAAATTCGATTTAGACTTCCTGGGAACTCTTCGGTGTGTTAGTCTGCGACATTTTCAATATTATTGTTTCTGTGTCCATTAAAAATTTATTCAGTCGACCCAATAGTACAACGTTAAAATATTTAAATCATCAATGGATTTTGAAGTTTGCGCTGACAACAATAAGTAAGCAGCACAACTCGATATTTAGTCGAATGTCAAAACTCGAGTCGATAGAAAACGAAAACTCTTGGGGGTTGGATTTATCCCGGTGTTCCGCACCCTTAATTGCACCCTAACCTAACAAGTCCTCACACCTTGTTAAAATCTCTTTTCGAAAGACTTTGCCGTCATTCCTCGCGTGTATTTTGTTCCGTGCGGTCGTTTGAGAGAGTTTTTTTCTTTTATTGTTGAACGTGAAAAATCCCTAAAACTACCCTATTTTATATCGTTGTTTTTCTCGACACTCGGAAAGGGGATGACCGCATTCGACACGAATTATTTTTACAACATAACAAAAGAGGAAAACGGACGAATCCTGCATAAATTTATTATGATTGTTCAAAGTGGTCAATTCGGTTTTTGGTCATCTGAGGGTTAATCTTTGGACTTTTTGTCGTTTCGATCTGAGGGTTCCAATTTTTGTATTTGAGTTTTTTCAAACAGAATCCAACTTAAAATAATTATCAACTTCGTATAACAATAATATTGTTGTTGTAAGTGTAACGTGACACATATAATATTATATATTTGTTTATAATACAATAAACTTAAAATTAAACTTTATTTATATAAATATATACTTATAATATTTATATTTTTAATCTGCGAAACCGTAAATTTTGGTTTTCAACGTTTTTGAACTGCCAAAACAAGAAAATGTCGAATGTCAAATCCCCATGTCTATTCATTGTTTTTATTTATTTTAGTTTGATTTCTAATTCGAGAAAAGACACTTTTGGGGTTTCGTAAAAGTTCAAAATATGTTTTCTGATTATAAGATTCGAAAAACCCTTAAAATATTATCTAAATATTCCTTAAACTTCCAAAATTTGTTTAGAATATATTTTTTTATTTTTTTAAATATTTTATAATTTTTTATGTTAGTTACATAGTGTTGAATCAGTTATTTTATGAAATAACTAGATAAAAACGTGTAGGTAGTGTATATAATGTATACTTTATCTAGTTATTTTATACAATCCCTTGCATCACTTCGTTAATGTGTCAAATCGTTCAAAATATTATATACACTATACTCTTATTTTACTGTCCAGCATAGAAATAAATTAGATAAGACTTATTGTTGGTGACCCCTCCCCCCCCAAATGTTCATGAACATTTATTGTGTTAGATTTTCGTTGTATATGTATCGTTATTATGATTGTCAATAAAATTGGTAAGGTTTAAAGTTTAGTTATAGTTTTACAGTTGTCTCAACACTAATTGTTTAATATTATTACACAATGAATTCGCTGCAAATGCGCAGCAGTCACTGGGAACTGGTCTGGGTTTTTTAAGTGCATTTGTACAAAAAAAAAAAATGTGATACAAAACGGTATTTCTGCAGAAAAAAATGAATACTGTGCTGTAACTCTAAATTTCACAATGGCCTCGCATGTACAAAATAAATAATTATAAAAAATATAAATCTTAATAAAATATTATAATATATTTTAAATTTTAATGTTTATCAAACAAAAATTGTATAGAATCACTAGATGTTCTATGAAATAACTAGTTTAAGAATATATTTAATGTTTAATTTCATACTGTAACCAACACTCGTAGGTAATTCTTGACCCACCTAGTTAATTTCATAAAATAACGGAATTCAACACTTTAACTGTAACATATATATACATGTTTATGTAATTTATATAAATAATATAATTAATTATCTTTTATTTTTATCGTAGACGAGTTTTTACTGGACAATGTTTTTTCGTTTATCGAAATGAAAAGACGTTTCAGGTAAGTGTGTGTATAGTTACGGAGAAACTAGAGAATTTTCAAAAGGAAAGTCACCATTTTACATAATAGTACAGTCGTTGCGCATCGAATACACGGGACATTCGTAAACTATAATATTACGTATCATGTACTATATAATATAGACAGCCGATTGTGAGAAAAGAAGTCTGATCGAGATCACAGCAGTGTCTACGGTACGTGTGCATCAGTTATTTCGAAAATCTAATATTAGTGCGCTTATACGCGAAAAGCAAAAGAATTTTGTACTCCACGCTGTGCCGGCGTATACGGAGAGATCAAAAGACATAATAAACGTGATGATATTAACCGGAGGAGGCCGAATGGAAAACCTGCCTGCGCTCGAGGTCAAGGGGGAGGGAGGGTCGGAACCCTTCGAAATTTCTTCCCCCTAGGAACGGCGACGAAAAGACAAAGGGGCAAAAGGCGAACGGAGGAGAAGGCGAAGAATTTTGTTGTCGCATAAATATAAATCTCATCAATAAGCTCGGCAGATCGAATTCGTTCGAGATTGTTTGTGTTCGTTCCAAATAGAGAATTCGTAATAATATTATAATCCCAATGTTTCTCCTCGACCTTTTTACTGTGTCGGCCCCCTCCCCCTCCCCAAATTGGATATCCAATTTTTAGCGACCTCTAAAATTATTTTTTTTTTTTACATATAGATTACGTATATTATATTATAGAACTGCAATAGTATTTTAAATAATAATAAATATGATTTTAAAGAAATATACATAGCGTACGTTTCGCAGTTTATTAACCATAGTCATAACTATAACTGTTGACAAAACTCGCTGTTGAACTGAAATGATTTTGTCAATCATCAGAAATTAATAGAAATTGTGAAAGAAATTTTGCTGGTAGTTTTCCCGATATAATAATTTGTACGATAGTCAAAGGAGAAACTGTTATTTCTCACATAAATAATAATTAGTTGAAAAAGGTTATTAGTGTATCTAAATTTCAGCCTAATTATGATACTCATTATAATTTTTAACCAAAATTGACATATATAGTTTTGATGTTCTTATAAATCCGTTTGTAATATTTATTCTGAAGTCGATTCAATCGATATTGTTCTTTATTTGACAATGATATATGATACAATGAGCATTTATTTTCATCTGATTTTACGATGGATTTATTCTGTATTCATTAAATGTTGGCGACCCAAAGTAATTAGTTAACGACCGCCAAGGGGGTCGTGACCCCCAGGTTGAGAAACACTGTTATATAACCAGAACTCGGGACTTAAAGCATATGCTTATTTTCTATTTATTTATTTATTTATTTTTTTTTTTTTTTTTGACTTAAAATCGGCATTTTGAAAATGTATGGCTCGTTGCAACGATTTCAAATTTGAAATTTTAAAGTGCTTATTTTTTATAAATAAATATGCTTTTTATTTTCTGCTTTATTTTGCATTCTATTTAAAAGGAATATGCATAACGAATCACCCTATATATATATATATACACGAATTTCTTCGACCTTACTCGAAAAATTAATCCGTCACGACGACATTAATAACGCATTTACTATACTATCCTTTTTCGACCCTGAGAAATACCTGTCACGGGAAAATAAATTAATTGCCACGGGATGGAAGCCCCGCAGAAAATCCATGGAGACTATATATTGCCGGACAAAGACCGTGTATACGCGTCGTATTATATTATGATATTATATTATATTATAATATCATTCAAAACGTTTAATTTCGATATATGTTTGGAAAATTATTGTAAAAAATCGACACCGAAACTGTATTACGACGACGAACGTCGTTTTATCGATTTCACAACAGCTTTTTTTAGATTCACGAAGAAGCTAGATTGTTAATAATTATTGTTTTTGTAATTTTTCTGTAAACATTTTTTTTTCCTATAGCAATACTTGTCCAAAATTTTCGACCAGCAAATTATCGAATCACGATTCGCCACCTTCAGGTGGCACTTTTAAGAGATAATTTTTCGAAATTCTCAAAAGTTTTCTCGAAAATTTAGGAAAAACCAAGAAAACAAAAAAAAAAAAAAAAATTAAAGTGAAGTATAGATGACAAGAAAATCAGATATACTTCGTTCCTCGGGTCAGACGCTCTTGATAGGTGTGTTGAAAATGACGATAGTTATTATTAGCATACTTCACTCTCAGAATTGTACATTATCGAAGAAATGATTTATCTTTTTTTTTTTTTTTAAATTCAGCACGCCCACCAAGGGTATTTGACCCGAGCACCAAAGAATACCCCAGTAGTGCGATGTATGTCCGACTGTCTTGTCTCGTATATTTTACTTTTTTTCAAGTGCCAAAGTGTAGCAGCATATTATGGAATGTGTTTAATAGGGGAGAAACAGAGAAGCGACACTCCGAGGTGATAACAGTTTGTTTACAAAATTTCAGAGACCCGACCGAGAAGAAGTTAGCAACCATTTCCGAAGCCCCGCCTTGAAGTTAAAAACGGTTTTTACCATTTTAATGCGTCCATTTTTATACTGTAGTTGAATGCCTTATTTATTCTTGGTTATTATTACAAAATTGTAATTTTTAGGCGTTAAACTATTGATTTAAAACGCACCTTAATTAAATGCACTTTGAAAAAAAAATACTCAAGTACTGAATTTGAAAAAAAAATGTGGTTTGTATCAAAACAATGAAACGTGTAATATGATGATAATTTTGTCAATATAGCTATTTATTATTCTGTTTTAATTTCCCGGTTCAAGGTCATCGAAAAAAACACAAGAAAATAGACAATGTCATAACGGGAGATATATTTTTTAAGTATCAAAAAAAAAAAAAAAAATGATGGACATAATTTATCGTAATCAGCGAAGTTAACACTGTAGACTGAGCTGGTGATTAATGAATGCGCTTAATTAGCCTTGGGACAAAAAAAAAAAAAAATTAAAAATAAAAATGATAAAAACATTGAAACTTGACGCGTAATCAATGATTAGTAATAAATTAGTATGTTAGTAACCTAGTTACTGATAATAATTTTCTGTATAAACATACATTGTATTTCTGTCGAGTGGAAATTATCAACATCCCCTCCCTATTGGTCTAGCCATTGTTATCATTGATCTGATTGGTGAACTAATTAACTACGCTTGAAGCTCAGTACCTATGAACCATCTAAAGCAGTGAGACCTATTTATTTCATTCTCCCCCCCCCCCTATTTATGTATTTTCAAAAATCTCACCTCCCCCACTAATCATTGTTTTTTTTTTTTTTTTTTATTCTATACTGGTTGTATATTTTGAAATTTTCAATTAACAGTGTGTATTAGAGTTATTCAAATCGGAAGTCTTAACTGAGACAGAATATTTGTATGACAATAAAACTGTATTAAATTCGGCAAAATTCAATGTTTGAGAGATTAAAACGCATGTTCAGATTTAGAATTAAAAGTGAAATAAATCTTTATTGAAACGAATGGAAAAGGAAAATAAGAAAATAGATCCTAATTTTATTTTATTTTTTTTTTTTTAATATCAAAATTTTTCTGTTTCTACAAACGACGGTTAAAAGGACATTTTCAGCCTTGAAAAGATATCGCGTCATGAGTATATTATATTTTATAATAAAGGACACGTTAATTATATTGTCTTTCTAAATATTAACAATGCATAATAATTGGTTTTCATTAACGTGTTCGCCTGGACCGCTGACACACACACACAAAATAATCCTAGTTCCACGCCTGGTCGGGGGCGGGGGAGGGGGAATATGTTTATATTTTGTTAAATTTATCGTTCATCGTGGCTGAACTCGGGTCGTTTTTGACCTCGCGCTAATTTAGCTCGCAAAAATAATTAGATTTCACATAATAAAGTCACGTCCATAATAATATTATTATTATAAAATTTCCTCGGGTATGTGTACACACACATTTTATAAGTCATTAATCGTGAAAAGTACGTGACCTTCAGACGATCCGTAACGTGTGTTATTAAAGCGAATATGAATTTCATCCCTTAGGATAAACATTGTTTTTAAAATATATATCTTTATTACCCCTCGCACGACCTGCACATCCGTGCGCGTGAACACGTGGTTTTAATAATCTCATGACATGTTTTTCAAAAATCATTCAAAACATAGCTAAGTGTAATATAGAAATGCGTTTCATAACACTAGGAGTTTGATACAGTTCTCGCTTAAATTTGCATATTTCGCGTATTTAACTCTTTTTTTTTTTTTTTTTTGGATATAAGTCTATATCTCGGTTATATATTTGAACTTTAAGTGTATATTTCACTTAATCACTTGTTTTTCAATATTTAATTTGAGTTTTCTTGGTACAGAGAAAAATTATCCCCGAATAACTGAAGAAATTGAATATTATTTGATATTTTTATTTGTTTATAAATGTATGTTTAAAAAGAATAAAGATTAAAAAGCCGGACATATTTCGCACGACGGGTGCGATTCTCTTGACGGGTGTATTGAATTTTAAAAAAACGATAAATCATTTCTTCAATAAAACGATTCTGAACGAGGGAAGTTAATAGTATAAAAAACAAATGAGAAAAAAAAATGTTAGAAAAATGTCCAAAATTTTTTTTTTTTCACAGTTTAAGTTTCCATATAGTTTGGATCAAAAAATGATGGTTTCCGAGTCGTGTTTGTGTGATTTTTGGTAGTTTTTTTTGTTAATTTTTGGTTTTTTTTTTCAAAAAAAAAAAAAAAAAAAAAATTGAAGAATTGAGAAATTCAAAAAATTACCTCTCTAAAGTACAATCTAGAGACAAATTCGGCTTCAAAACGTTGCTGATCGAAACTTTTGGACAAGTATTTCCATACGAAAAGTTGTACACAGAAAAAAAATAAAAAAAAAATAAACATCATTGTAAAAACACTAGAAATTTCATAAATAATAGAAGAATTAATAATACAATACAATTTTTATTTTTTTTTTAAATATTTTGAGTTTTACAGTAGGTAATATTAATGTTTTATAAGAGATTATTTTAGCATTTTTGCATATTTTTAGAGCATATTTTGTAAATTTTATACAATTTTTGGTATATTTTTATAGCATAAATGCATGCATATTTTAATTTTTTTTTTTTTCTTTAGAGTTATAAGTCCCTAGTCTTATACTCACAAGACAATCGGAAAGATTACGCGCGTTTACAATAATATTATAATATAATATATAATATGATAAAAGACGAGGAACAACAAGACGACTGCGTAGGATGATTGATGACATCATCGATGTGATAACGTTCTGCTGGGGGAGTTTTTGCGCGGAAATCATTTATTATATATACGGGAAAGATTCGAAAGTCATTGTGTGTGCAACGGGTAAAAGGTTACTCCGCCGCACGTTCAAAATATACATCACGCGCGATTTGCGTCTAAAGCAGCGGCGCAACTCGGGAATTTTTCAAGGGGGGGGGTGTCCTAACCTATAAATATTTCTACTATTATAATTATTTAAATATAACATAAAATGATATCAATGTCAATGGACATTTTACGAGAATTCATTGAACATAGAAATTCGTGTAGCAAAATCTAAACTGCCTTTTCGCCGAGTTTATCATTTTTATAACCACTATTCGTAGTAATAAAAATTTAAAAAAGGATTTTTTACCAATAAATATGTTACAGAGGTAACTTTAAAATAAAAATGTTCACACCTACCTACATTGTAGAGATAGTCTATAGATTGATAACGATAATAATTTGTATATGGTAACATGGTAAACATTTTGGTCGTGGTAACACAGTAATCGATAAATTTAAAACAAAATTTACTTAATTGCTTAATAAAAAAATATACACTTAATTCGTTGAACGTTGTGGTAACCGTGGTAACACAGCAGTGAATTAATGTTTAATTTATAATAATTTTTAATTCTTTTTAACATATTTGGTAACCACCACCGTAACGAAATCTTCGTTCAGAATCATTGTATTGAAGAAATGATTCATTGTTTCTTTAAAAAAATTAACACATCCACCACCAAGTCTCACCCGAGGAGCAAAGAAGACCCCGTGTGATGTGAAGTGTCTCCTGGTTTTTTTTTTTTTTATATATATAATTAAATCAATTCTCAACTCCTTGCTTAAGATTCCAAAACACTTGTTTTGCGTTATCGTAGGTTATTTTGTTTTCCAAGTGAACACTTACACCGAAGCACTAGGTCAGTGTTTCCCAAAGTGGGCGATATCGTCCCCTTGGAGGCGTTAGAACCACCCAAGGGGAGCATTGAGGTGACAAGCTCGATTGAGGGGCATTATAAAAGTCGGCAGTGACTGTTTCAATGTGAATATTTTTCATTCTGCAGTCACTATACTTACATACTTACAAACAGGTGTCATACTTTTAGTAATAAATACACATTTTATGTGATTTATTACTTTTTATCTGACCGGAATTATCACTGATAGGTTTATTTGACTTTGAAAATAAATGGACTAAAAAAGGTACCTAATTAAAAAAAAAAAAAATTTAATTCTAGGGGGAGAGGGTGGAAGATTTTAAACATTAAAATGGGCGTTGTGTAAAAAAATTTTGGTTTGGGAAACACTGCACTAGGCCAAGACGAAATGATTTAAACAAAATCGCTCGTATTTTTGTATCACGGTCGTATTAATTACACTGCGCTGCATGTAATTAAACACTTAACACTGTCTGACTTAATCTAACCTACTACAACACTGCAATAAATCGACAACAATTTATGTTTAAAAATAAATTTTGGCCCCTAATTTATAATAATGTGCACCCCCTGAAATATAAAAGTCTGCGCACGTTTATGACTCGAAGACGCATTGAAACGGGATTCCCTATCGATATACAATTTTTGGATCTTATTGTATCGGCCGAAACGTAGCCCTAAAACTCGAAATTTACAAAGTTTTTGGCATATATATATATGTATGTTGTTTTAAATTTCTAATGTGTAGTGTAGAAAAATTACGGTTAGAAATAATAAAGAATATAACGGTGTTTTTAGATCATTATAAAAAAAAAAAAGAGGAAAAAAAGGAAAAAGAAATCCCTGCGCGACCATTGTATTCGAGAAACAGTTTCTCGAACGCGCACAGATGTTTACACGTTTTTATTTTACAATACGCGTATTGTATAATATAATATACAGACGCATTAAACTAACGGAAACCATTGTACACGTCATATTATTATACTGTACGAGATCTGATGCTTTTTTTTTGGAACGTAACGATGAGGGATTTATTCCGAATTATATCATTGTGCGTGTAGTTATTTCGACTATCACAGCTGCTGATGATGATGTGCGAATGTGAAACGACGAAAGTACACACTTTGAATCTCTCGAAAAATATGACACTGCGGCGTACAATGCTAAATATTATTATTATCCGTGTACATCAGCGTCTCGCACTAGGATTTTAGAAAAGGCCAAATTGTAATTTTGAAAATGACTTGCGTGCATTTTTTTAATGATAAAGATTAAAAAAAAAAATAATAGAAATGTATAAATTACATATTAATTAATTATAACCTGATAATTTATACAGTTGTGTAGTTACAATGTTACAGATAATAATTAAGACGATTTTACTTAAAAATTACAAAGTTCGTTAATCCAAATACGAAAAAATCGATTTTAATTAACTGAGAACAGGAAAAAAAATTTGATTACAACAAAAACGTGTTGGAAAAAATTTATAAAGTTTTTATTTGACATTTTCAAAAATTTTCTTCCACCAAAATATTTCTTATATTATTTTCCGTCTATATTTAAATGTTCACATAAAGTCAGGATTAAATAAATGATCAATTCCCAAGCGTTTTCTTATCCAATTTCGGGTAGTTTTACCCTAATTTTGAGAATTTTGAGAATTTCGAAAAATAATCACCAAAAGTACATCTAAATATGAATTTCCTTGGGCGATAGGGTGGTGTTGAGCATATTATAATAAATATTAATTACATTAAAGCCAAAATATTGAAGAAAAATAAAACTGAAATACAGAATAGATACTCCGTTGAACGACGCTCCATGGCTTATCTATAATATTGAATTTTTTCTCTGAATGTTTCCAATAAACATTGAAGCAGCAGATTAATAGATTCCAGAATTCAATTAATGACATAAATGAAAAGCCAGCCCAGCTTTATGAATACCAATTATATATATATATATACACACACATGTATTTTCTATTAAGTTTTTATTTATACACTTTTTTTTCAAATAATACACCGTTTTTAATTTTTTTTTTTTTTTTTTTTTCTTTAAGAGGGCGTTGAAAAATATTTTGTTCTTCAGGGACTTAAAAAAAAATTGAGAATCACTGATTTAACCGATAGCTTTTGAAGCGGCGACATCAGCTCATCAACGAATATATAAATGAGTTATTCATACGAACGGGGGTCGGGGTTAAACACGAGCGTCTACTGTTTGTTTCGAGCTGCTTTATGTCGAAACGGGGGGGGGGGGATAGTGATGAGACATTACCGCCGCCGCCGACGTGTTAGATCGGTTATTGTTGTGTAAGACTCGACGTCAATATTCCATCGTACACGTGCCGTTTCTCGTTTCGTTTGTAATAATAATTCACTGAAGTAGAAATAATAATAAATTAGATTTTCCGTTGTTTGTCAATTTATTTTTCGCGTCTGTCAATAAAAAAAAAAAAACAATAAATTATATTTATAATTATTATTATTATTATTATTATTAGCCATTAGGTATACGACGAGCATTGACTTGAATTTATCTCTTTTTTTTTTTTTTGTTTTCTGTGTGTTTCAGAGAATTATGGCTGAGAGCGATACACCGAATACACAGCCAAAAAAGGCGGAATCAACAGGTGGACTTGCAAAAAACGAATTCCGTCTCGAATCTTACGATGGTACGTGGTTTTACGCGATAAGAGAATGAAACGACTCGGGGAACGGATTTTATTGTGTTAATAATGAAAAAATTGGTACATTTATTAATGTACCGATTTTTCTCAAAAAATATGGAATAAAAATTCGAAAATTTTGAAAAAAAATATATTAGTATTATGGAAAACTATAAAAATGTCCCATATAAAATTAAATACATAAATAAAAAAAAATATATATATATATAAAAGATGTGAGTATATAAAATAGTTATTATTCGTGCACAAAGCGATGAAAAACTCGTATACTGTTAAAGGTTTTATTGTAAAAAAAAAAAAAAAAAATGATGAAGGTCAGAGAATACTTTTGTATTGACTAAAAGACTACTTTGTGCATCAACAGATGTGTTAGGTGTGCGTAATTCGTGTTTACTGAATCAGAGAAGAAATGAACTCAGTGACTTTGCTGATTGTTTCATTTTAAAATATCTCTGATGATATTTTAATCGTTTGAAATCCAAAATTTTTTTTAAAACTATATTTGGAAAATTGTTGGTTCACTATATTTTCTTGCGCCCTTTCTGTCCAAGACACGTTTTTAGTTTTCAAATATTTAATTATTTGGATCAAAAAAAAAAAAAAAAATTTACCAAAATATATATGTAAATTTCTTTTTTAAATTGATATTTTATATATCAGTTAATTTGCTTTTTCAAATAGCTGCGGCAGGTTCAGTATCGAAATTTTAAATAACATTATTTTTTCAAAATAACCGCTTAGATAAAGCAGATAATGTTTGTCATCGTGGGAAATCAAAGAAAAAAATCGGAAAAAATCAAATTTTTACAAAATATTATGTACTTATTTACCAAATATGTAAAAATATTTGTATTTGTACCTAAATATGTAAAAGATCGTAACTTAAATTTTGGATAATTTCAATAATTAGAATTATCTGCATACGTTTTTTACTTACAAAATACATACTTTTTATCAGATTAAAGATATCTTATGCCAATAAAAATATGTTTATTCCAGTAAAATCCGTTTCCTAAATTAATGACAACAATATACTCAAAATACTGCAACAATGCAAGTATTCAACAACACAGAGACTTATGATATTTTTTTATTTATTTATTTTTTCAGGACACGTTGGACGGTACGGATTACAATACCAACAACACGTCACAATTTCCAGGTAAACTAAATTCTAGAATAATAATTGTATAGTGATAACTAGGGCTCGGAAGTTGAAGAAGTTAAAGGCAAAGAGTATACGTCATGCACTATGCACATGTATACAAAAAATATAAAAAATATGCATTCAAAAATATTTAGAAACAAAATAATGATTATATACCAAAAACTTGTTCAGAATTCCAAAAACAAAACTTTTGTTGTTAATTAAACGTGTATATTATTATGCTAAAAAAAAAAAAAAACACGAAATACAACAATACATTTTAAACTACACGTTTCACTGGGAAAAACATGTTGGCATTTTGACATCTTATTGAACTGAAAACGTTGAAGAATAATTAATTTTCTCGGTATTTACTTATGAAATACAGATATTAAAAAAGAAAAAATATAATTTTTTTTTTTTTCATGCATAATATGCGTTTAAAAATCAATGAATGATGCGATTTTTCCTAAAATTTATCAAATATTATAATGATAAATAGGGCAGAGGACTTGTAGCTCTGAAAGAACGTTGAATATGCAAACACTTATGCACTTAAAAACCCCATAATATACACTTAAAATATGCATTTACATTTTTTTTTTTTTTGCGATTTAATTTAAAAGTATTAATGAAACAAATAAGCTTTAAAATGAGTCAAAACAATTACTTAATTTAATATGCAATTTAAACCATTGTCGTATATTATGATTATGTATCTATTAATAAAATTAATTACAGAAAATTTATTATCATTACTTTATTCGCAATCCTCAAGCGTTTCTAGGAAATACATGTGTCGACGGACAGTCAAAAACAATATTATGCGACAAAAATTAGAAGCAAATAGATTTTTATCTGAACATTTTGACTGAATTGTTTAAAATAAAAACGTCGGTGTGGAAAAAATTGAAATAAGTTAAATATGTGTCAAAGAGTTTAAAATAGAACAATATAAAAATATAAAATATGCCCTAAAAACCAAAATTACTCAAAATATGCATTTTGTATGGAAAATAAAATTTCAAAACTAGCTTTGTAAAATCATGAAACGTATTTATTTCGTACACTGCTAATTTTGTAACTGAGCAAAACAAATATGCAAATGCTACAAGTACTCTGCCTTAATGATAAGATACAAATCAAGCAAATCGATTTCGCGCTTTTGCGCCTGCGCACCGGTAAAAATAGACACTTTTTGAGCTTTTGAATCTATTAGATCTATTAGATCGAACGATTTTCGTTATTAATTCATGCGCGCGAAACGACGACGTATTGAATTAATAATAATTTTAAACTCTCGTATTGTTTTCCGTCCCGTAAATATCGAATTATAACCGCGGCAGCGTATATAATAATGTAATATTATTATGTCCGCATAATATTACGGTTATATCCTTACCGAGAAGTCCCCGTTCCCGTAGGGGATCAACGGCGGCGGTCTTGTAACTACAAGGGATCGCAGTGCGTGGAGGGGAGGGAAGGGGAGGGGGGCGTAAAGCCTCGCGGACCGACGTCGGATTATTTTAGGAAAAGCTATAAAGAGCTACTAGGTATATTAAATTATTACATACGCGCATGCGCACGGTGATATATTAAAAAAACAGTAGTATTTACGAGTGAGATTCTGGACATCAAATTTATACCCCACGAAATGTGATAAATATAAAAATTACTTCTTTTCTTTCGTCGCAGCTGACCTCTGACGACAGCGGTTCTCGGGCGCTACACGATTGCGCACTTTTCACCTTTTTGCCTGGAAAAAAAAAAAAAAAAAACTCAACGCGATTGCGCACTTTTTCCTTTTTTTTTTTTTTTTTTTTTTGTTTTATTTTATTTGAGCGAACGCACCACGGTCGCGCATCTTTTATAAAAATCAAGTTCTTATAACCTGTTTAGTCAATAATAATAATCAATATTCGTCTAAAAAAATGAAGAAATGAAATGTATACTCGTAATAATAATATTGATACTCTATAATAATCTATAATTTCATAAAATTCAAAAAAAAAATCTAGCAATATGTTATACGTCATATTATAGTCAAATATAAATAATCTATTAAAATTTGTTATAAAAAATAAAAAAGAAAAAGAAAATGTCATAAAACAAATTTAAATAATAATAATAATAAGAGAATAAACTTATAATTTTTTAACTACAAAAACTTGGCGAAATAAAAGGTGCGCAGTCGTGCTGTGTATTTTTCGGGTAAAAAGGCAAAAAGAGCGCAATCGTGTTGGGTTTGCTCAAATAAAAAAAAGATAAAAAGTACGCAATAGTGTTAGATTCTGAACGAAGAGAAGAAGCTAGTGTTTTTACAATGATGTTTTTCTTTTTTTTTCTGTGTACAACTTTTTGTACGGAAATACTTATCCAAAAGTTTCGATCAGTAACTTTTTGAAACCTGATTTGCCTCTAGATGGTACTTTAGAATGGTCATTTTTTGTTTTTTTTTTTGGAAAAAACTACTCAAAATTTGACAAAAACGACTCGGAAACCATCAT
The DNA here is from genome assembly GCA_025469315.1 of Stegophylla sp. TES_Ste_2020. NCBI lineage: Eukaryota > Metazoa > Arthropoda > Insecta > Hemiptera > Aphididae > Stegophylla > Stegophylla sp. TES_Ste_2020. The sequence goes on from JAIPRM010001431.1 coordinate 31,178, forward strand.
TTTTTGATCCAAAATACATGTGAAAATTTAAACATAAATAGAAAATCATATAAGAAAGATTTTGGCGCAAGAAAATTTTGAAAATGTGAAAAAAAAATTTTGGACATTTTTCTAACATTTTTTTTTCTCATTTATTTTTTATAATATTTACGTCCTTCGTTCAGAATCGTTTTATTGAAGAAATGATATTTTATCGTTTCTTTAAAATTCAATACACCCGTCAAGAAAATCCCACCCGTCGTGCGAAGTATGTCCGGATTTTTTAAAATCGTTTCGTAAATTCGTACATTTTACACAAACCCCGTGCGTCGTACGAAAACATTCTTCTCTGAAAACTCGATATGATATCATATGTTATTGTGTTTGAGCTCTGAATTTAACTCAAAAGCCAACACACACACGTGTTTTGTGTGTTTTTATTATGACGAATTGAGTTGATAAACCGCCCTCGGGGGCGATCCATTTATTTTCAACAGACGGATGGGCACATTAAAATATGTATTAATTATTACAATATTTATCACAAAATGTGTGTCAATAAAATAACGATGTGCCTGTATTAGACGTTGATAATTAATAAACTGCGGATTTTGAAAGCAAAAAAAAAAAGCATTTAAAAAAAATCAATAAAGCTCTATACATTTTCCAAAAGGGCTTAAAAATCTGGAAGATTGGAATTTTCGAAATTTTGGAAATTTTTAATTTCGAGGATGCATATAATATTAACATAATATAATGTAGTACTGTAAGCTTTTTACTTCGCTTCACTCAAAATCTAAAATCTAATAAATACCCCTCCCCCACTCAGCCCAAAGCTCGAATAAAAAAAAAATTTATGTTTTAAAGTTATTCATTATATTATACTACTAAATCGTTATTAGAAATTAAAACATTATTAATTTTTACCCTTATCGTATTTAGAAATTTTAATTTTATTCAATTTTAGCGTTTAACGTTATTGGGAAATCAAATTAACTTTTTGAGTTTGACGTGATTGTAGTTTCAAAAATTATTAATTTTTTATTTCAATAATCTTATGGATATAATTATCATTTTGTTTTGTTCTGTTTTTTTGATTTTTACCTAAATTTTCGTTTATTGTTCTGTTTTGTTAAGTGATATTTTTAGTATTATCGTTTACTGTTTTTTTTTTGATTACTTTTTCTGGCCATCTATTCCAATCGTATTTTGACAGTTATATTATAACGTTATAAAATCGTTTTTGAACTCTGCCCCAATGTATTTTAAATTTGTTTGAAAAATTTAAATGAAAAAAACAAAAAACACATTTCAAAGTAAAACCATTGATTTATTTATTTATTTATTTTTTTTTTTTTGCATATTTATGATTAAAATAACTGAATACACGTTGAGAAAAAAATATATATTCCATAGGTTGTAATTATATAATTTCCGTTCAAAAGTATGTTTTGATGAACTTTTTTGATGAACATCAGAGCGTTAATAATCACTTACGGTGTGGAATAACGAGTGTTATCGTTTTTGATCAGAAAAAAAAAAAAATGTAATTAATGTTGAAGTTTTTTTTTTTTTTTCAAAAAAATGAAACGTATATTATTTTCTTTTAATATTAATATTAATTTTATTTACTCGTCATATACGTGTTTATAAGGTATATAATACTCGTGTTTACAGTGTTTCGTAAAACGTAATACGTCGAATTCGTTTTTTTTTTTTTCGTAATTTAATTTATGAAAATAAAAATAAATACATTGAAAATGTAAAAATAACAAGCGCATTTTTATTTTTATTTTTTTTTAAAAGCAGTTTTATTATTTTATAATAATACCACCTAACCTAACCTGAGTACTATATTCGTCTTATTTGTCTTTCATAAGAAATTATCGAAGGAATTTATATATTGCTCGGTTCCGTCGATATTATTATAAACTGTTTTTTTATTTATTTACTAAGCTCCTATTGAGCACATTTTATTACATAGAAAATCATAATTAATCTCCTAAAACACACAAAAAATCATTAAAAAAAAAAAAAAAAAACCTCAGACATTCATTCGCACCATGGGTATTCTTCGTTCTTCGAGTGAGATACACATGGTGAGTGTGTTGAATTTAATAAAATCAATCACTTCAATATAACATTTCTAATTGCAACTTCAGATAATTATACATGAAATAAGTAATGTCATTATTTGTAAAAATGTTCAATTTCGGTGTGTTTTGAAATTCAAACTTGACGAGTAAACTTTTTTTTAAATATTCATCCCCCCCCCCAAAAAAAAAAAAATAGAAAGACAATAAATTTGATAGATGTCGAAATTATAACGAAATTGTATCTGTCATTTTTTAGATAATCAATCATTTGAGTCAGTTATTCTAACTTTAAACGCTTATACTCAATTAATTATTTACAAAGTTAACGTTTAAAAATAAATTACCACAGGGAGAAAAACATGCGAGGGATCTTTCAGTACAAAAACAAATTTCAACCTGATTAAGAATTGAAAATTTTATTAGAAAAATCCATATAACAACCAGATATTTACAAAATTTTATACGTTTCTCAAAAGTTGTATTTTTTTTTTTTTTTTTTGCTACAAGTATTTACTCTGTTTTACACTTTCAAAAATCAAGGTGAATCCAAAATTTCATATTAAACCCAAAAGCGGTTAAATTTTTTATGAATTTTTCCCTCTGTATTTCGTTTTTGTTGTTAATGGATAAAAATTTTAAGTTTTTATTACTATCAATTTTAACGTATCGAATTAAAATACCAAAATGTATTTCATGAAAATCTAGTTTACAATTTATTTAATCGTTATCACTCAATTTCAAATAATTACTGTGCCAACTAAATTCTCTTCCGAGAACTTATTCGAGTAGAAAAAATGTTTCCATGAACAAATAAATAAACATCAATGTTAAAACCACTATATAGCTTCTTTGCCCCGCTGAGAACCTAAAATAATTAAAACTGTTGAAATTTTTTTAAATACAAGCGAATTTATTATTTTTAATTAATGTAATTTTGTTCAGAATCGTTTTATTGAAGAAATGATTTATCGTTTCTTTAATATTCAATACACCCGTCAATAGAATCCCACCCGTCGTGCGAACTATGTCTGGCTTTTTAATTATCTATACGACAAATACGTAATATATGTATAGTCTTCAAGGTTATTGAAAGATGATAGGTCAAAGGAAAATATAACATTTAAATATTTTATTGATTGGACTTGATAAATTAGTGAATCATTTATAAAATAGTTGAAATTATTAAGATAATGAGTTTTATATATATATATATATATCGTTAATTTTCTGACATTAATTACCTACAGAGAGCACGTTATTTGGGAAACCAATAATTATTAAAATTATTTAAGAGTTATTTCGAAGGATTTCACAATCAGTTAATAATTTTAAATTAAAAAGTAAAAATTCACACGAAGGAAAACATTGTGATGAACGTCGTTGATGAATACATTAGAGAGCCACGGAGAAAGATGTTCCCCTCCCCCCCCCTGAGAAACGTCCTTGACGAAACGTCAATAGGCAGTGCCGTTCCTAGGGCAGGATAACCTGGACACTAGTGCCCAGGGCCTTGTGTACATTCTATAAAATTTATAGGAGAAAAATCTTTCCGACCATTTTACTGAAGACTTGCAATTTTAAAATTTCAAACAGATCACGAATAATAATATCAATATTTACAAATTAAACAACGTCCGTACAACTAACCGTATAAATATGGGCATTATGCAACGTGACATTATAATTATTTTGAATATAAAAAGTCTAAAAACCGCGTTAGCGTACAATTAAATTTCAAATGTAATGTTGTAAATTCAACGGCCTTGAATCATAATGACGGCCAGGGCCTCGCAAAACCCGGGAAAGTCAGTGTCAATAGTCGTGGGATTTATACAATAATATTTTGATTACGGCGGAGAAAGATTTTTGTCGATAAAAGTATAACATATAAAATGGGTTGAATACGCGCCGAAGTAGTGATTTAATTTCTTCATTAATAACGAACGATTGACGATGTTAAAACGCTCTTTCAATATGGAATCAATGTGAAAAGTATGAAACGAAGTAAGATTTGTTGTGGTTTATGGAACAGTGGTTCTCTCGAGTAGGACGTATTGTGTGAGGCTAATAATATTATAATAGTCGACTTAAAATGTTGAAAATAAAAATACCGAATTTTCTTTATATTATTTCCCGTCTCGAGTTGTGGTGGAAAAACGTTCACGGAACGATTTAAAAATACATAAATGGTCGTGGAAAAAGCAGCTCAAAGCCCAACAAAGTACTTGCATTTTATTTGTACGAGGAGGTGAAAAATTATTGTAATCTTACAATAAATTATTTATAAAAGCGTATAAAAGCGAACAAAACACTTTTCCGCCCGCCCGCCCCCCACCCCTCGGGATGCGACAATACTTATTGATTTTTCTCATCAATCAAAACGAAAAATGCAAAATAAATTAATAAATTAAAAAACTTTTGAATTACCGTTACGGTAAGTTAAGGACGACGAGTTGTGCCGCTCGGCGGCACCTTTTAAACCGTTTCACAATGAATATTGATTTAGTTGGACAAAATTAGATTTTTTTGAGTCACTATTTAAACTCAAAATAGCATTTAATTGAAAGATAGTTAGTTATTGATTTAGATAGTATGGGTTTTTAAACCCGTAGCACGCGTCATGCAGTGTACAGAATCGCCTAATAGTCTTTGATATAAGATTTTTAATAACAAACTAAATTATTGTTCTTGTGTATAATGTATTATTTAGTTCACATTGTCCATTGAATGAAATTCAATGAAATATTTTTCTTCAAACAAATTTATATAGAGTTATGGAAGATTTGTATATTTTGTATTCCTTAATTTTAAGCTAACTTTTATTTGTCTAATTTAAGTTTGGAAAATTTCTAATTTTAAAACATTAAAAGATATGAAAAATAAGTGTAGATACTAGTAGATGTTATATTATATTAGTATTTTCTAATAGCTTTATATTATGTCCTCTTAAATAAATTATTTACTTTTGTTGCAGTTTATCATTTTAGAACCTATATTATACAATATTACGATATTTGTACGTAAATTGAAGAAAAATTGAATTTCATAATAAAAACAAACCACAAGAATATTTTACTTTAAATAAAACATATCATTTAACGTGTATTGTATTTTATCTTGTTTTAGATAATAATATTTTAATTAAAAATTTAAATATTTCGATGAAATTTAAATAGTAATATATTTAATTTTTAAAATTATATTTATTAAATAATAATACATATCAGATGGGAAATCAGAAATTGATCGAAATTCTTATTGACTTTAATATTGATTTCATGAATGTAAAATATGAAAACCGAACCCCTAAATTTGAATCCAAAAAAGTTACGTACAAAATTATTTTATAATTTTGTTCCCCTAAATCGACTTTCTGGAACACTGTGCGTTTTAGCGGCTTTAAAAGTACACGATAAAAAAGTAACACAAAAACAACACGGTAAAAAGGCCAAAAAGGGGGGGGGGAGGTTTCCTTCGTGAAAATACGAACTAAAATACATAAAAACGAGTTAATAATACAAAAACGTATCATGAAATATTTTGTTCCTAGTAGTGAATTTAACGCGTCGAGAATTATTTCAAAATCTGATATCCACGCAAGTCGAACAAGTCGTTACGAATACGACGAAATTATGTAAAAAAATATTTTTAATCATTTTTGATTTGACACAAACTTTTATTATGAGAGAAAAACTACGTCACGCGAAAATATAATCCAAAAACGAAAACTTAACACAATATAAGCGGCGAATGTAATATTAATCTCACAAATATTTTTTATAATAATAGTTTCTAATAACAGTATAATCAAATAAATACATCTAATTTATATATATATATATATACAAATAAATCCGTAACCCAATCACGAAGCGTTTATATCTGTAAGTAACTCGGTGGTGATTAATGGTAGAAATAATAATATTTGTGCTATTCGTTACAAAAGAGACTTTTGTCACGCAATGAAAAAAAAAAATGAAAATGAAAATATCTACTAATGGATAACAAGATTTTCATCGTACCTATAAATATTTAGTCAAATCACATATATATATATATAAACGTCGAGCAGAGCGGTATAATAATAATAATTTTGGAATCCGTCCAATTTCACATTTTACATCTATAGAATTTATAGGTGTAAATAATTATTGGTGAGTTTCCAACAAAATAATACAATCGGATAATCGTGTACGGTTTGTAATAATCGTAAATACTTCTGTAGACCGTCGTCGTAAACAAAATTCTTTAGATCGCCATTTTCTTTCCGTTATTTTGTCTTCCATTAGCTTTTAATTTATTGAAATAAATATATTTTTACAAATCTTGGTCGGTATCAGTTGCCTTTATTTTATTATGACACACGCTCGAACAGTCGATGACATCGGTGAGAATCGTATAAAAAAATAATAGGGGAAGTACGTCTAAGTTATGAGGGGAAGTGTGAGGGTCAGTATCATAAATGATTTTTACCGAAAAATGACTTCGTTCGTATGCACTCTGTAATATAACATTCATTCATGAGATATAAATTGACTTAAATCACGTTTGTTAAGATTGATTTATTTTAATTTTTTGTTTTTCTTATATTCTGATAATCAGATAATACATATATAATATTAATGTGCAACTAAATGAATTTTAGATTCTGAACGAAGTGAAGAAGCAAGTTTTTTTACAATGATATTTATATTTTATTTTTTTTTTTTTTTCTGTGTACAACTTTTCGCATGGAAATACTTGTCCAAAAGTTTCGATCGGTAACTTTTTGAAACCGGATTTGCCTCTAAATGGTACTTTACACAGATCTTTTTTTGAATTTCTCAATTCTTCAATTTTTTTTTTTTTTTTTTGAAAAACTACCAAAAATTTGACAAAAAATATTCGGAAACCATCATTTTTTGATTCA
>JAIPRM010001432.1:0-38159 GCA_025469315.1 Stegophylla sp. TES_Ste_2020
TTCGCTGTCATAAATTAAAATTTTCAAATCCTTAACTTAGAATCTTGACTAGTATCCGCGGCCCAGTACCACGTTGCTTGAGGCCCTCAAGTGGGCCGCGGCCCATAGGTTGGGAACCGCTGGCGTATATAATACTATTTGTATACCTATATAATAATATGTAGAAAGGTCGTCTCTGGCTGCGGCTGCTGTGAACACACTAGTGTGTACGCACTGCTGTGGTTCATAATATCATCATCGTTTCTCTCTCTCTTTATGCATATATCGCTTTATCTCTATATCTTTCAATCTCTCTCTCTCTCTCTCTCTCGTTCGCTGTAGTTAGTGTGTTTGCGCCTACGTACACGAGGACGCCCGCGTGAAAACAGCCCTTCCTTCTCTCAGTCGGTACTCCCCTCTCGGTCGCTCAATCTACGGTACATGGAATAATATTATAATAACAATAATAATAAGAATAACATATATATTATACACAAATATATTCAATACATTATTATATAAATTAAACAGGTATTATTATTCGTATACGACAGGTGGTGCGCTTTATATATCGAACGATCGTAATTAAATTAAATTACATGGAAATTATCGCACGAGAGATACGTATGATGTTGTCGTAATAATAATAGTCGTCTGTGATCTGACGCGCGAGCGCCCGCACCACAGTTTTAAACCCGTCCCGACGAGTGTAAAGCGCGCACACACCTATGTGTATACACCGAAACGCGTCAGGTATTGTAATCGGTGTATCATTGAATCGCTGGCGAGAGGAAAAGAGATATTCTCGTATCGAATATATAATATATATGACGTATAATATTATGTACGCGTCAACCTATGTGCATATGTGTAGAATATAATATAGATACAACGTATGAAATAAAAAATACATAAAAATATATCGTGTGGCGTGTATATTACGCCTATAACCTATATAAGGAGAACGTGCGAACGTGCTCGCGAGCAGTCGTGCGCGATGTGAACACGGTCGGCGAAAACGTTTAAAAACACCTCTCGTATAATATTATACTTAGGCATGATATATTTTGTATCTTTATATACGGTCGAAAGGTGGAATTAACGTGCAGCCAAAATTTCCGTACAAATTCATTTGAAATTTCCAGGAAAATATGTACTTAAAACTTATTAGTTATTATTATGCGTAGGAGCACTGTGAAAGGATTTTTTGAAAACGTGCTAGTTCGTACACAAAACACTATATTATTTTTCTCCAGCTTTTAGCTTTTAGCTTATAGAAGAATTTGCGTACATTCGCGTAGGTATGGGAAACTATTTTTTTTTGAACCGCGATGATGACAACATGGTAGTCAAAAATAATGCTATGGCATATTATAACATATCATAATTATTATTATTATATCTCATTATAGTTTGTACGAAACCGAGGTGTAATTTAATATTTGATTGTTAGCGTCCCGTACTTCAGTAATAATTGTAAAACAGTCTTGACAATGTTTGAGAAAAACAAAAAAGTATAAAATAATACAATGAATCCTAACCATAATATGTTATCATTGATCAGGTAATCTAAATTATATGATATATAATTGAAATTACAATATACATTTGTATATAATATATATGTATGAGTAATATCGGGTTATATCGCGGATTTTACTCAAATTTTAGTATACTATTGTATATTAAAATAGAAGCCTCTGTGTAAATTTTTAGCCTTCTAGGTGAATTTACATCGCCAAATCCCAAAATACGCCCTTTAAGATTCTGAGCGGAATGAAGAAACTGGTGTTCTTACAATGATATTTTTAGATTCTGAGCGGAGTGAAGAAGCTTATGAAATTACAATGAAAATTTTAGATTCTAAACGAAGTGAAGGAGCTAGTGTTTTTACAATAATGCTTATTTTAATTTTATTTATTCTCTTTTTTCTTTTTATTTAATTTATTTATTTTTATTAACAATTTTTCGTATAGAAATACTTGTCCAAAGTTTCGATCAGCAACTTCTTGAAACCGAATTTGCTTCTAGTTGGTACTTTGGAGAGTTCATTTATTAAATTTCTCAATTCTTCAATTTTTTTTAAGGGGAAAAACTACTCAAAATTTGACAAAAAGGACTCGGAAACCATACATTTTTAATCCAAACTTTATGAAAGTTTAAATATAGACAGACAATAATATGAGAAAAGTTTTGCGCAAAAAAATTTTGAAAATGTGAAAATAAATTTTAGACATTTGTCTAACACTTTATTTTCGTATTAATATTTTCTTTATTTATTTATTTACCTGATAAAAAAAAAAAAAAAAAATAAAGTAAAGTAAAGTATAGTAAAATAAAGTAAAGACAAGAAAGCCGGGCATATTTCGCACCACGGATATTCTTCGCTCTTCGGGTCAGATACTCTTGGTAATGACAACCATTATTGATCTTTATATTATTAACTTCGTTCGTACAGAATTGTCTAATTGAAGAAATGATTTAACAATTCTTTAAAATTCTATAAACTCACCAAGAGTATCTGACCTGAGGAGCGAAGAATATTCGTGGGGCGAAGTATGTCCGGCTCTTTTTTTCCGTTCAACACTTTTGCGTATAGAAATACTGATTCAAAAGTCTCGATCAGCCACTTTTTGTATTAAATTTCGGCTTTAGATGGTACTTAATACTTAGCATCTCTCAAAATTCGCATTGTTCCAAAGGGTTTACATTTTTTACCAGTGTTCAATATCGTGTGTGTGATGTGGTGTGTACATTGATATGCGAATTGAATATGCGCTCTCTACGGAATACCACTATAAAACGAATGCACGCAATTTGTATTCAATTCGCAAATTAACTTTTTTCTCGATAAAAATCTAATTATGTTAGCATAAAGAACGATCCAAAAGCGATTTGTATAACGCGATCCTTTTTGGTAAACGCTGAGACGTAGTATTTAATATAATAATATACCTAACCTATTCTGGTTAAAATTTTGATAATTTATTCTGTAAATATAGATCCACGGAGTTGTCCAAGCATTTTCAATTATTCAAAATCGATATGATTCATTACGGTGAGGTGATATAGGCTGACTGATGGGACCACTTTATGTTAGAAATCCTACATAGCCAAGTCCATCATGGTTAAATTAAGAAGTTTCATATAATTCGCGAGTATCAAACCTGTAATATTAATTTCAACATGTGAATCAGTGTTATAATTTTTGGTTTTCACATATTAATTATCTTTATTATAAGATAATAACTTAAATCTGAAATTTTTCTTTTCATGAAGAAAATGTATAAAGAAATTACAAATTATCTACCGTAATTCCAGATGGTAATATATTTTTAAAATTTAAAATGCCATAAAAAAATAATTGACTACATTTGCTAAGATATAAGTATTAAGAATGGCACAGATAATCTGCCTATAATTAGAACATTTTAAAATGAATTTGTTTTCTTGTATTATATATATATAATTTCCAGTATACAAACAAATTAGCTTTAGAAAAAGTTTTTTTTCACGGAAAAATGATAACATATTAAATTTACTGTACTTACATACTACAGTTATTAATATAGTATATACAATATCACCGTAAACAATAAGTTTTTCGCATTGCATTAAATCTAAAATTTAAATTAATTACCTTAATATTATTAAATTTTTCTACTAAATGTTCTTTAACTTTCACTATTCTCTCCGTTCTATAAGATCACCATCTCGTGTATATGTGGCCACTTGTACACCCTCTGAATATGACTGTATTCCTGTTCTATTACAACCCTACTGATCTCAATCGTGAGAAAGTGGATAGGTGTCCGACAATAGAACCGATCAACCGGTGTTAAAGTAAACTCTTATGTACATAATAATAACAATCGTAGAAATCTTATTTAATGTACATTACACATACATCTTTACTGTTTGTCAAAGATGTTTTATTAGTAAAATATTTAAATAAGTACACCGTCCAACTGTTAAGTCATGGAAATACTAAAACGTGCATTTGAGGGTACATTTCTCTCTCCTCCGAATTTAAATGAAAAAAAAGTATATTACACTTTTTGGATGACTTTTGATTATTTTATTGACCATGTTATAGTACAGTGTTTCCCAACCTATTTCACTCCCTATCTCCCCACTGACCCCACTTATATATATATTTTATTAATATTATTAATCTCACACCTACCCTGTAAAGTCTGAATGCCCCTCTCCCTGGTTAGCAAACAATGGTATAGTAGGAGTCAGGAATTTTTATAGTTATTTATGAAACTGCTGAAATGTAAAAAAATTATTTACCTGATTGTAAAATATCATAGTTATCTAAATAGATCGTTAATAAACAAACATAATGTGTTTCTATACATTTAAATTTTAAATAGTGAGTAGTAGTAGCTCTTTAAACGAGAATCGATTTATGCAAGAAAAAGAACTGAGATAAATTTTATTAGTAAGTATTTTTTGTATTTCTATTAAAATGTCTCTTTGATGTGATAAAATGTTGTATTGAATATTTTAGATTCTGAGTATAGCGAAAAAACTATAGTAGCGTTGCAATGATGTTTATTTTATTTATTTTTTTACTGGAAACACTATTTGGTACAGGAACACTTATTTAAAAGTTTTGTCAAGGGCGCACTTATTATTTTATTTTTATATAGGTAAATATAAAGTTGATTGTTAACATGTGATTTTAGTAAATAACAATTAAGTGAAAAAAGAGAACATGTGTTGCAATAGGCGTCACTAAGAAGTATCTTCAATGCCTCAGAAATTTGTTTAGGGTATAAAGGGTATCATTTCGATACTCCAATAAAATACTTCAATTTTGAAATTTTATTGATTTTAGGTACCTACTTATTATTGATTTTTTTTATTTTATTTCAAGCGGCACAAGTTTGATTTTCAACGTTTAATTTTGTCCTTCATTTTTCACGATCTTCAGTAAGCCACTTTAATCCAGCGTTTGTATTAAATCCTTCATCTTTTATCAATTGAGATATGTACGAATTTCTTGGTCTTCTAAGTGGTCCTCGTTCTTCCATTGTACCTTCTATTATAGTGTCAAGCAACTCTTCACTATGGCGGAGAATGTTCCCCATCATGTTCCATCGTCTTCTCTTTATTACATTCAATATGGATCTTGTTTCTTCTCTTTGGGTCAGTACATTTTCATTCGTTACTTTTTCGACTCAATTAATTTTTTCCATTTGTCTCTAACACCGAATTTCGAAAGCTTTAAGAGATCTTTTTTTCCGTTTAATTCATATCCCATGTCTCGCAGCCATATAAAGTGACACTCCATACGAAAGTTTTTAAAAATGTCTTCTTTATTCATCTGTTAATTTTTCTCGATGCCAAAATTTTCTCTTTCTTTGTAAAATCTATCTTTGTTTGTACTATTATTTGTTTAATTTCCTGTGAACTTCTTCTATCTGCTGTTATTACCCAAATATTTAAAACTGGAAAATTGAGAGTTGGGCTATAAGATGATTTTCTAAATATATATTTGTACTGAATGTTGGTTCACGAGAACAAACTAAAATTTTTATTTTGTTTGAATTTATACTCATTTGATACTCATTTATAGTCATTTGCATTTCAACCAGGGTTCTTTGAAGGTCATGTTCTGTTTCTGCTAGTAATACGATATTGTCTGCAAACAGAATCATTGGAATCCAATATACCACCCACTTTGATTCAAATCCTAAGACTGTTTAGTTCCTCTCTAATTTCATTTATACTTCTTTCTATACAGCAGTTGAATAGTAATGGTGAAAGTGGATACCCTTGTCTTACACCTCTACGAATTTTCGCACTAGCTGTCTCATTATTTATTGTAATTACTGCGTTTCGATTTTATAAAGGTTGTATCAAATTCTCCTGTCTTTAAAATCTAAATCAAATTTCTTCATTATTGAGAACATAGGTTTCTAATCAATGTTATCAATATCTATAAATGATATGTGAGTAATTTTATTTCGGGATATTTGTTTTCCTATTAAGATCCTAAGTCTTAATATTGCCTCTCTAGTTCCCTTTTGTATTTTGAATCCATAATGATCATTTCCAAGATATTAGTTGGCTTTATTATATATCGGTCGACGTATAATTTCTATGAGTATCTTTGAGACGAAGGGGAGTAAGCTCAAAGTACTAAAATCTGTACATGAGTCGGCTCTGTTCTTTTTTGGCAATGTTACAATTCTATACTGTTTCAAAAGTCCTTTGGTATTACTCCTGTTTCATATAGGTACATCTTTCATAAGAGGAACATCTTATCATATTTTATGCTTTAACTAGCGTTTTGTTATAGTTTTCCAGGGATTTCATCTACTCCAGGGGCTTTATTATTTTTCAAATCTCTAAGGCTGGCGTTAAATTCACTTCTTAGTATTGGAGCGCTATTAGAGCATACATCAGTTTCTTCAGCGATATCTTGTAATTTATCTCCTTGATATAGTTCTTCAACTTCGTCATCGATTCATCACTTCTATTGTGCCTAAGAGCAATTTACCATTCTTAATAAGTCTTACTAGGTACTATTTTAAGACAATGATTCTTATTTATTATTTTATGTCGTGAAGTAAAAAGATGGTAGTCAAAACAAGTTTTTTTTTGTTTCTTAAAGTCTAGTTCACCGAAACAGTGCGGTATCACCGCGATTGTGGTGCATTGCATGCAATGCCATATTACAAATAGAACACATGTAATGTTATAGAAATGCACATACCAGAAGCAGTGCGGCTGCGGTGCAGTGGTGGTATGTATGCGGTGCACTGCATGTAGTGAGTTATGGTGATTTTTTCTGAAATTGAAATTAAGGTGAAACCGTAAAGTAGATTGAATAGGTATTATTGCTTTTGACAATAATCAAAAATGTCTTATGATAGTGTTTTACAGTGAAACCAAACATCGAATAATATCATTAAGATTTTTAGTGACACAAAACTGTTTCCAAAAATAAAAAAATAAAAAATAAAATAAATAAATAAACATCATTGTAAAATCATAAACTTCTTCGCTCACAATCTAAAAATAGTAGATAGTATTTTTTATATAAGTAATTACTAAATAAACACAAGTTTTTTAAGTAAGAATTTGAAATGAACTTTGTGACATTCTGTAAAATGTACGACATTTTTTGGGATACGTGGAAAGGACTTTTGCCACCGTAAAAGTTCTCAACGTGTCCATATTTTTCTAAATGTATGAATGGACCCAGCATCTTCTGATTCTATTCAATTATTATTATTATATCAAGCAGGTCGGTCGATCTGCAAGCCAAGTTTAAAAACAGAACAAATGCGCCACTCACGTAATGTAAAACAACGGTCGACATACAATATTATATTCTACTCAGTACAACTAAATGAAGTTAAGTGGTATTCATAACGGCTACAGAGACAATATAAATGAAAATATTCTTAATACCTATGCCTATAGCTGTAAAAGAAGACAAGAATCAACATTCGTTGCTTATCCCAACCTAAGTTCTAAGAGTGCTAAGTAGTCTATTTGAAGTATAATTTCATATTTTCTTTCAAACAGGATAGAGAATAAACTACTCAATCAAATTTAATGAAATTTCAGGTAAATCTTGGTTTTACCAAATACTAGGGAGCAAGAAAAAAAAAAAAAACTCAAAAAACTCAAAAATTACCCAAAATCTTCTTCCCCCAAAAAAATTCCTCAAAAAGGGCGAAAGGTTGTTTTTAAACAAAAATCTATTTTCTGGTGTAATTGATATACATATGATAAATATCAGGTCATTCCAACATTCACATAAGTCAGTAGCGCTGTTTAAAATTTAACAAAAATTTGCTTATCATTCAAACAAGGTAAAAGAAAAACTACTTAATCAAATCTAATGAAATTTTTATGCGTCTTTGTTTTGTCGATGACTAGGGGATACAAAAAAAATTCAAAAAATCTCAAATTTTTCCTATAACCTCTCCAGAAGGGCTATAGGTGGCTATTATGCAAAAAATTATTCTCTGGCGTATTTGAAATACAAATATAAATTAAATTAAATTTCAACTTATTCCAACAATCATAGAAGTCAGAAATGATCTTTGAAAAATGGCAAAAATATGTATAATATTCAAACAAGATAGAGAAAATACTAATTACTTAATTAAATTGAAAGCAATTTTGGAACGATACTTTTTGATCAGTGACTAGGAGACAAAAAAAAAAAAAAAAAAAATGCTGATATTCCCCAAAAAATACTTTTAAAAAGTAAAAAAACGCCAAACTCAAAAATAGAACAATGTAAAATTACCTTATTACTACGAAAAAAACCTTCCCAAAAATGCATTGATATCAACATTATCCAAGCTTTTGATTTTCATTGTTGTTCTTCAAACATTTCCTTAAATTTTCTTCTTTTCTATAGTTTAGATATTCACGATCGAAGTGACCGGGATATATTTTAATTTTCGAAAAAACTAAACAGAATGCAAAATTTGCAGAAAATTTTTTTTGCTAGACAAGGATTTTGACTCTAGTGATGCCCATGCGTGTTGCATTTTGAGGTTTATGCACAATAATTTATACGTGAACGTGAAAGATATTGTGTTATTGCATTATAAAAATTATTTTGAGTAAAGTATTTATTTTCAATGAAAACAAAATAATAGATACGCCAAAGTTTTGATAAATCTAAATTAAATATAGTTGACAACAAATCGCTTAACTGTCGGACATTGGTTTGTAGCACGGAATTCTTGATGTGCTACGAAGTGTTCCTTGACAAAAAGCATATATTATGTATTATAGTTATGACGTTATGGTAAAATCTATAATAGCATATTCATTGTTTCGTTGAATGTTTAAAATAGTGTTTGAAAGTTCTGGGGGATAAATAATTCACATATTCAACATAAATTTAGTTTCATAAAATTTGGGATAAACGATTGAAAAACGCTCGACCATTGTCTAAAGTATCAAAGTTTTCAAATTATACTGAATGGTAAAGAATAAATGTATTTTTTTTTCTTTAATTAAGTAATTATTACAATAAAACGTTAAGAACTGATGAATGCGGTAGACCGATCTCGTTAAAATAAACGACGGAAAGTTATTAGAATTCGTAGTTGACAATATTTTAAAATAGTACGGCTTATGATTATTTAAATTATTTAAGAAATCATGTTATAAAATATTTCCATATTAGTGACGCGTCATAGAGACCATTCGAATGAAAAATTTCGTTACTTGTTTTGTCGGTAACGTATTAAGAGTATATTATCATATTCATTGTAAATCTAAGAAACGTGTGTTACATTTATTGATGTTCAGATAAATAATCAAGAAACTGATTTAATAAGGTGTGTATCGAATGTTTAAGGATAAATTATGGAAATTACGGATTTTCTGATCAGTCATCCTTTGATGAAGTGCAGTATAATTTATAGACGGTGTAGATGTTTGATACTTTCATCATTTGAATTCAAATGCGATTCACTATTCGACCGACAGTCAAAGTTAAATGTAAGTTATGGTTCGGTTAGTTTTGGTCGACGTTTTCGGGTAAATTTTATTATTCGTGTTCACAAAAAGCAAAAAGTAATACACATCGTCGTAAAAACACTAGGTAGCTTTTTCGCTCCAAAAATAAAATTTATAAGACGTTTTATTCGTTAGACATTGTGTACCGTGTAAGTTTTATGCTTGTAATATAGAATACTCAAATTTTTTTAATTATGTCTCCATCGCAAAAGACGATTGTTCGATATTCTCCTCAGTATTACTAATAGATTTTTTTTTAACGACAAAATAATTTTACTTAAGATGTTTTAATTGAGCATTTATCCATTTCTTTTTTAAAACCATTAAAAGTAACAGCAGAATGTCGAATACTCATATGTCAATGGAAAAATATATTAAAACATAAATGTTAATATTTGATAATAATAATTAATAATAAATATGTTATGAATCTTTACACAAGATATCTAAACATTAATAATCAATACTAAATGGGTTTATAATGTGCATTCAGTAAATGTTAATGAAGAACGTAAGCAAGACGAATGAAAATAATTGTCCACATTAACAATCTAAAAATTAGGTTCGTATCATAAATTCACATAAAATAAATTATCATTTTAATTTATTATAATTATAATGCTACGTTATTAATTGTTTGACATATTGCGATTCATAAGTTCAAATGTTGTAATAAGAATTTAATTAGTAGTCGCAAAATAGACGCAAATAGACGAACGTAAGGTTTTTTTGGGGGGCATACACATACGTGTTGTAAAAGTAAAGCAAAGACAAGTAAAGTAAAGTTGAAGAGTAAACAAGAAAGCCGGATATGCTTCATACCACGGGTATTTTTTGCTCCTCGAGTCAGATACTCTTGGTGGGTGTATTGAATTTTAAAGAAACGATAAATCATTTTTTCTGTAATATGATTCTGAATGAAGTATTTTAAAAATAGAAAGAACAATAAAAGTCGTCATTTTCAATATACCCACCAGGAGTATCTGACCTGAGGAACGAAGAATACCAGTGGTGCGAAATATGTCCAGCTTACTCGTTTACACTTAACTTTACTTATCTTTGCTCAAGAAGTTTACATTACTATACTTTACTTTACTTTACTATACTTTACATTACTTTACTTACTAAATCGATTAATTTGGTAACTATTGATGAGCGCAGATTTTGGTTTGCACCATCGTACTCAGCGTCAAAAATAAAACATTAGATGGTGAAAAAACATTTCCAACATTTTGGGTGTTCCATAAACTGAAAATAACCATAATATTTGTCCATACTTTTTCACATTTTTTTTTTCAATCAAACTATTGTAAAATATTTAATTAATCGTTCGTGAAAAATTTTTTTGCACCATAATATTCGCAATAAAGTTCTCAATTTAGGTATCAAGTTACATTAAAAAATATAGATAGGTTGAACCATTTCTATTTAATGTTAGATAGACATTCTACACCAAAGAATATTAGATAAAACTAGTGTATTCTGTTAAAATGCTAACTTTAAAGTTTAAACGATTTTCAAGACTTTTTTACGTCAATTATACGTTTATGTGAGTGAGATTATATTAAATTTTCAAGTCTTTATGTCAAAAATCAAAAGATCTATTAAATAAGATATTTATTTTCCAAATATTTTCAAAATTTTTTACTCGACTCAACATTGATTAAATATTGTTGAAATTTTTATAAAGTATCCGCGTGACCATTTTTAGTAGTTGGTGTACGTTTCATGTTTCTAGCTCTATTACTATTGAAGTTATGTCAAAATACAAATTTACATTTTATAAAAAATTCCTGTAATATCATATTTTATTGTTGTCAATTTTTTCGACAGATTTTCTTCGTTTTTGTAAAAAGTTTGTAAGTAGAAATTTGGAAAATGACTTCTCTAAAGAACCATCTGAATGTGATTTTGGAGTGTATTGAGTTACTGATCGATACTTTGGACAAGTATATATAGCACTATACGATAAAGAGTTCATAGAAAGGGAAAAAATAAACGTCATTGTAAAATCATAATAGTTCCACTTAGAATCTAAAATAAAATAAACATCATTGTTAAAACAATAGTTTCTTCGCTTCACTCAGAATCTAAAATAACAAGTGGATATAACCACTGGTAACGGGAAGGTTTTTCGACAGTTTTTTTCGTGTAATAAAGTATGAAAATGAAATGCAATAGAATAAAATCAAATTAAATATTTCGTACGTAAGTTATTTATTGTATATTATATTGACTGTACTAGCTGTTTACATACATTTACGTCGTCAAATATGACGTGGATTCAAAATTAATGCATTCGCCTCAGTCGTGTATAAATTAAAATGTAAGACCCATTATGTTTTTTGAAGCATGATGAACAAACAAATAAATACATACATGTTATAACTTAAAACGTAATTCTTTGAACTTAAAAATATTAAAGTATTATAGTTTACTTCAATAATTATCATATTATATCATTCTATATCATTAAAAAAGGATTTACTTCGCACATTGGGTATTCTACGCTCCTTGAGTAGGATATTCTTTTGTGTGTATTGAATTTTCAAAGAAACGTTAAATCTTTTCTTCAATATGACTATTCTGAGCCGAGCTTCAGTTTATTTAATACATTTTTAATTAAAAATTATACAGATTGTTATGATGATAAAAAAAAAAAAGAATTATTTTGTATTCACCCAGTTTTATATTCCACTACTAATTGAGAAAAGCAAAAAAAAAAAGTTTAATAAGAGAAAAAGTATACGAAAAAAATTAAAATTTCTTTTTTCAAATTTTCAAAATTTCCTTGTGCCAAAATGTTACTTTCTATATCTATATTTAAATTTTTATAAAATTTGGATTAAAAAAAAGATTGTTTTTGAGTCTTTTTTTTTTTTTAATTTTGGGAAGTTTTTCTGAAATTTCGAGAATTTCGAAAATTAATCTATCAGAATGGAAATTCGTCTTTTATTGCACCAATTTTCCTATAAAATATTTATATATAAAACTTTGGAGTTTGGCTACATACTTTTTGAAGTTTTGAATTTTGGAATCAATCTAATTAAAATTTTGAAACGTTAAGTTATATAACGCATTGAAATATACCTGAAGCTTGAATTTAAGTCAAATTCAAATTTATTCACTTCGAAAAATCATCAGTACATAAATAAATAACTATGATTTGAATGTTTCTGTGTAGATGTCGTATCTAGTCGATGCGTGTTGCTTTAAGCATACATGGCTTACGTCAGTATCATACAAAGTTTTTTTTTTTATGTAATTAATAATATAATTTCAAAATTCAGTCTATTATTTTAATTTTTGATTCAATATTACTGAATAATAGTTTATATTGTTATACGAGATATTATGATATTTTAAATTGACATTTGATATTATATAACATTTATAATTACAATAATTTAGAAAAAAAATTATACTTAACCAAACTGTTTGGCTATGGGGCTCATTATTATGATTTATCTGAGACCGGGGGTTCATTGCATCCTGAGCACTCCCTTAGTTGCGGAACTGGTATGTGCGCGAGTGATCAAAGGTTAAGTTTAAAATTTAATGTATTCAATTAAATGTTAATTTTTCTCTGATAAAAAATAAAAAAAAGTTTTTGAATTTCTTAAAGATACAAATGGGCCATGAGTTACAGTATATTATGTTAGTATAGTCAAGAATTAGTTTTTTAAAGTGCTATGTCATCCAGGAACACATGCCGGATCCGGACACTTTTTTGTAGAAAAACAGTTTCCGGAAAAAAAAAGTTACAATATACATAATTGTCAAACTAATATACATTTTTCGATTCACTTAGAAACTTAAGTAAATTTTCGTGAACATAATGTGTATGGATAAACTAACGTGGTTGATTATAATAGATGCATATTATTATAATATGTTAATATAACATATTACCGACAATATCGTGCATTTTAAACCGTGCTTAATACATATTAATCAAATTATGTTAAAATACCAAATTGCATTATTTGCACAAATATCGTGTCTGATGATTCCATAATATTGCATTTATGATATAGGTATTATGTATGTTTATTTTATGTATTAACTAGTAGTGTTCGTGCACTTCATTGCCGAAAAAACCTGCCAGTCAAAAATCAATTCAGTCCATATAAACAGAATAACTCTACAATTTTATTTATTTAGATCATCATGTTGTCATGGTTAAATCCTGTCAAATTCGGTTTAGCCGTTCGAACACAGAATAAACTCTTAAATTTTATTTATTTAAATCATCATGTTTGTTATGCTTGCCAAAGTATTTTACTGGGCCATCTAAATCCCTTCAAAGTCGGTCTAGCCGTCTCGAAAATCAGCCTGTACAAATAAATAAACTTTTAATTTTAAATTTTTTACGTACTTATAATAGAGAGGTTGCTTTTTGGATTATTATTACCATGGTTACTAAATTCAACAAATTTTATGCTGTTGTTAATAATGGAAATTTTAGAAAATCCTTTCTTAGTGGCTAGTGCACCCCTAAATGGTGGTATGAACATACCTATGAAAAAATACTTCTAAATTAAATATATTTTCTTTTTAAGCCCATTTTCACAAAATTCGACAATGATATAACGTTTTCAATTTCTTACCCATTTAGCCACCGTAGGGGATGAATTTTGGATGTTTAGGTAATTGATATTTCATTATTCATAGAACAGAATATTCATGCAACAAAAAAACTACAAAAACTAAAAATTACACTTCAATATCTGCCGACTTTCATACTACACACATTATTTAAAAATGACTGATTTTTTATTTAATAACTAAGTAAAATGTGAACTAAATAAGCAAGAGGCAATATTAATGTTGAGTAGAAATTTAGTTCATTTTCATTACTATATTCATCCGAAGCCAAAATCTACAAACGTCTACACACACACACACACACACGACTATACCATTCATACGTAAAGCTAATAATACTTAAATTAAATTCTACGTAAGGTAAAATATTCAAATACAGACACATATTACCCCTTCGCGTAAATTTTCTATACATCTAACTAAAATATCCCTTTTTATGAGAGCGGACCTTAATTTGGAGGGGGTGATTAGACAAAAATAGGTCAAATATATATAAAATTAATAGATTTTTACACACATTAAGCATTTATAGTATGCATTTTAAAATTTCTGGGAGGGGCGATCGCCCACATCGCTCTCCTATTGGATCCTGTATGAGGACCACTCAAACATTTAATAGGATAACTTGCACAAACTATATACATACTACGATACCATGCTTTATACTTGCATAATGATCACGCCAGTTGATTTTGACATAATATAATAGATTGTTGAATCGTCCTAATTTTGAAAGTTATACAGTAAACACATAGGATAGGCATACAATGTTTTATCTCTGATCTATATTTTAATAATTAAGTAATAGCCTGGTGTTATTTGCGAATGTTTAAACGAGATAACGTGTAGCCACGCCGGTACGGTAGAAAACGGATGGAGTTTGATTTATTATTATTATTATTATTATTATTACTACTAAAGGTAACCTGAGGCAAACGGGACTAAATATTAATAAATTGAATTTAGTCAAGGCTGGCTGAAAATTTGATTCAACAAAAAAGGTCACTTTCGAAAATCACTATACCTGCATTAACCAATAAGTAAAGTATAAACAAAAAAGTCGGACATACTTCGCACCGCGGATATTCTTCGCTCTTCGAGTCAGATATTCATGGTGGGTGTATAGAATTTTAAAGAAACGATAAATCATTTCTTCAATAAGGCGATTCTGAACGAAGGAAGTTAATTATATAAAGAACAATAATAGTCGTAATTTTCAACACGCCGATCAAAAGTATCTGATCCGAAGAGCGAAGAATATCCGTGGTGAGAAGTATGTCCGGATTTCTTGTCTATACTTTACTTTACTTTACTTTTTTTTATTTAGTAAATAAAGAAAAGAAAAAAAAATTATGAGGAAAAAGTTTTAGGAAATGTCCAAATTTTTTTTCACATTTTCAAATGTTTTTTGCACTAGAATGTTTCTCCGATTATTGTCTATCTATGTTTAAATTTTCATAAAGCTTGAATCAAATGATGGTTTCCGAGTCTTTTTTGTCATATTTTGAGTAGTTTCCCCTAACCAAAAAAAAAAAAAAATTAAGAATTCAAAAATTCAAAAATTCAAAAAAATCGACCTCTTTGAAGTATTAACTAGAAGCAAATCTGATTTCAAAAAGTTGTTGATCGAAACTTTTTGGACAAGTAGATCTATACGAAAAAGTGTTCATAGAGAAAAAAAGAAGAAAAAACATCAATGTGAAACACACAAGCTTCTTCACTTCGTTCAGAATCTAAAATTCTATACTAAATATCATATTATTTTGGACACCCACCCTTTATTTGCTCATACAGACCGAAGTGTAAAACGTTATCAAAAGCCAATGAACTTTTTCTAATTAATATTCGTTGTTGTCATCACGGTGTCAAACGCTTTAAATCGCAATACAAAATATAATGATAGTGAGAAAATAGATCCCGTACAGTTTAATGAGTGAGCCATAACTATAATAAATATAGTTAGATGCACGTTGTACGTGATGTACGTAATTGACTGCAGATCAAAAATTGACTATTGTATTGATTTACTGGAACTCATATTGCATTTCACGTTTTTTAGATAAACATTTATCTCTGCATGTGTAAAAGGATCGAATTTGGTAACAAACAAGCATTTTTCTAACTTGAGATATTATAACAATATAATATTATGATCATTCTCTCTTTCCTCTTTCTACTCTCTCTCTCTTTCCCCTTTTTATCACCATTAATACGTGTAACATACGCTTACGCGTGACGTAATATAAAATAGGAAATTTATTTGTACGGTTACAACATAGTATTTATATATATAATATATATAAAATGAAAACATGGTAATTTAAGGCAATTTCAACGATGCAATACATTAACTGTCGTCGTCGTCGTCGTTGTCGCACACGATGCAGGTAGAACATTATCTGTTAACTATTTAAATGTACAACACTCGAGCAAGACGTCAAAATACAGTCTAAACATCAAATGATGTCGCTACGTCTGACTGCCGTCCATCACTCACTTCATGGCCATTTTCATCGTGACCGACGACAGCGGCGGCCGTGGCAACGGCGGCGGCGCTTGTATGTCATTACAACAGAGTACAGACAATGCAAGACAGGCTAGTATATTATATTATATACGGTACATAAGTGTATAAACATAAACTAATAGTTGGTGAACTCGCGACACGCCTAAGATTTAAATAAGATGAATAAATTTTTTTCGCCGCCGTACCGTGAGTTGTCATTTTCAATCATAACTACCCCCTATATTTATATGTAGATGATCTAGGGATCCCATACGTCCCGTATTTTACGGTATTGTCTCGTATTTGAATGAAGCGTCCCGGTTTAAAAATAAAATAATAAAAGGTCTAAAATAACACTTTTGTCCCGTATTTCGGATGATCCGTCCAATATGTACTTTATTATAAAGTAATTTCAAAAATAAAATATTTTTTTATTTTAATAATGATTAATAAATAATAATATTATCTGAATAAAATGATAATATTACTAAAAACCAAATGTTTACTGAGAGTTTGTATAAATTTGTAATTACGTTACTTTTATTTAAATTATTAGTACAAAACTAAGTTTTAATAACTTATTACTAGTTTCAATATTTTTTCAGGTGCAAAAACTTAGTATTTATTTACGAAGTAAAAATAAACTTTTATGTGATCCAAAATTATAAATTTCAAATTTTGAGACTAATTTTGGTTTTGAGGGACTGAGCTCTCACCCCTTCCCAATCTATGTAAATTAGAAGTATGATTTAAAATGTCTCGTATTTTTAATGAATAAATCTGGGATCCCTAAGATGGTCAGAAGAAGAAATCATATTTTTCTCAACATTTCATATTTGTGTTTTATTTAATCCATTCGTGTTTATATTAGCGTCGAACTGAACGCATACGAATATTTCAAGTTCGTCTCGTACAAAAAGTCTCTCGTTACACAACTGCAGCGCGTCTAACCGTCGACATTACTATATTAACATTAATAATAGGTTTTTATTATTCGCGCGCGCTTACATAACGACACGGTATTACGGTAAATATATTTCATAAACACACCGTTTTGGCCGTTGCTTTCGTCTCTTTTGGACCCCGACTGTGTCAAACAAATTAATAATGGATGATTCAAAATAATTGTTCTTGATCACTCACTCATCACTGACTATTAATATATACATTAAACATCCATATATCTATATACATATATAGCGCCAAACGACCTTAACGTTATGTACATGTAAGCTTTTGCATATTATTAACTCATAATCAATGATGCAATAACTACCGGAAAAGTTGAATGATGGTTAAACATTTAACCATTAAAAAATAACCGGACAGATTTCACTCCTCGGGTCAGATACTCTTGAAGTATTTTGAGTGAAGAATTTTAAAGAAACGATAAATAATTTCTTTAATAAGACGATTCTGAACGAAGAAAGTTATTAATAATAATAGTCATCATTTTCAACACACCCACCAAGAGTGTCTGACTCGAATTTTTGTCTATACTTTACTTGACTTAACTTTTTTTTTATCTAGTAAATAAAGAAAAGAAAAAAAAAACTAATGAGGAAATGTCCATTTTTTTTTTACATTTTCAGAATTTTCTCGCGCTTAATATTTATCATATTATTGTCTACCTATGTTAAAATTTTCATAAAGTTTGGATCAAAAAATGATGATTTCTGAGCATTTTTTGTCAAATTTTGAGTAGTTTCCCCCTTCCCCCCAAAGAAAAATCGAAGAATTGAGAAATTCAAAAAATGATAAAAAACGTCATAACTTTAATTTTCATAATATATTCAATTTTAATTTTTCAACATTAGTTTAAAAAAAATGGAGCTAGGAAGTTGAAACTTTCACTAACTACTAAAAATAGTCACGCACATACCTATCTCATACAATTTTTAAAAATGTTTCACTAATTTTGAGGTAAGCACAGAACTTTAAAAATATTGGAAATTTCTCGTTTTTTGTAAGTTTTTATTTTATAAAATTTTAATATCTTGATATTAAGACTTGAAAATGTAATACAATCATACACTTATATGCATTACATATCATTACAAAAAATTTCGAAAATCGTAAATCAAGTTTTTCTTTTATATTTTTGTAAGTTAGCATTTTGACAGAATTCATTAGTTTTACATTAAATAAAATACTTCTACGCATATAAAAAATAACTGGTTCAACGAAACTTGGTAAATAAATAAAGAATTACATGGCGAATATTTTGGGGAAAGAAAATTTTTTACGGACAAATAATTCTAAATAAACTCAAATGGAATAAAAGACCATAAAAAAACTACAGTATATTATATGAATTATTATGGAAGTATCAAGTTATTATAATATAAACTGCACTTTTTGTGAGTTTTCAGGGCTCAACACGCCGACGTGTTTCTCGATTCAATTTATTATACTGCTCGAGCATGATATCGGAAAATAAAATCTCATTAATATTTAATATTAAAGGTAACTCGAATCGCCACCAACCAAGTTGTACTGAATAACATTTTTGTTATAAATATAATAATAGTTTTAAATATTTTTATTTATTTTTTATTTCAATCACCATATTTACTTGATTAAAAATTAAGTAGGTAAAAGGTGCACTACAATGTCTGCAATATAATATTTCGACTTATAACCACCGACTTTCTAATTAATTTACAACATTGTAAGTACTTTGAATGTGTTTGCATGCGTCGCTTCTCTTGTAATAATTTTCCCGTTTCAGTTTTAATCATATACGTACGTCTAACGAGTGGCAATAATACCATTGTCGCAGGTGACGAATCATTCGCAGAACTAAAATCATAGATATTATAATAATTATTATTACAAACGGTATAAGATCAACGGGTAAGCGTTTACGGTATTCACTGTCTACACGTACGTAGTATGTAGTAGTTGTTTTGGTTAGGTGGGGGTGGCATATACAGCGGTAGTGGTAGCAAAAGTTAATTATTTTCGCGCGCGAGTTTATTGTCCAAAACGTTATTCAACAGTAAACAATAATAATGTTGTTGTTGGACATCAAAGCAGCCGCGTGTCTGAACCAGCGTTAATTAAGAAAAACATAATAAACAAAAACGATGTGGCGCGCGCGTGCGAGAAAGGTGGATGCGCGGCCCGGCATAATATGTAATAATAATAATATAGGTACACGCGGTGATTAACAGCAACGCGTGCGAGCGTGCGATCGTGTGTTTGTGCAATGTCGGCTTGGGGGAGTGACGGTCGGGGAGAGATTTTCGCGCGGGGTTTGCCGAAATACGTCGCAGTCGTGACAAACGTGGCGGCGAACGGGCACTTACACACACACACACACACACACAGAAACTTACATATATACATACACACACATACACACACACTCACACATACATCACATACACTAACAACAGACACACACACACACACACACTTATACATACACTAACAACACACACATAAAAACATACACTTACACACACACACACACACACACACACGCACACACGCACACAAAAGTAGGTTTTTAAGATACGCGCGAGCGTGTGTGTGTACATCGGATAGCCCCCAAGACCGCGGGTACAAGCGCCGAGCGTATTAATTTTCCCCGGTCAAACACGCAGCGCCGCCTGTCGCGTGAGCGCACGCGGTATAAATCACGGGTTTTCATAAGTTTCGGAGGATAAAAAGTTTGCCAAACACGCGTATAATTCACTTTTGTGTTTTCGGACAAAGACGGGCTGTGGGTGCTGCAGCCGTCGTCGCCACCGGCCGCGACGCGAGAAAATTGCGACGCGGACCGCGTGACGCGCATGTGCAATCGACGCGCACCGACGTCGAGAGTCGTTTCGTTTCCGTTCATATAATATTATAATATACGCATTACGCGCTATTATTATAATACGTGTGTGTATGTATGCACACACTCATGGACACACATAATATATAAATATAAATTATATGAGGCGTCTAGTTTCAAAACCAGCTAAAAGATAATTTTTTCAAAATGGATTTTTTTAATTTTCCAAATATTCACACTGTATTGCATAGTTGGTAAAAATATTGAACATCAAACAAGGCTATAATCGATATTAAATGAGGACAGAAAATTGTGGTTAGTATCAAATCCAGCTATCTAACGATGTTTATTTCAAATCAAGCCATAATTAAACACATGTTTTTATCTGCTCTGGTAATAGTACTCAAATTTTTTTCGATTTTCATGAAATGAAGTATCAACTATAATTAAGTTCTATTTGGTTATTATTTTTTACTATTAGGTAATTATATACATAAAATTCAAAATGTTTTGTATTTCTTAAATTTTCCAGTGTTTGTTTCAAAATCACAAAGTCAATTTCAAAACCAGCCATAAGCGAAAAAAAAATTAAATTGTTGGTTTCAAAAACAGCCATATGTCCGGCCATATGATTAAATTCATAACAAAACCAGCCATTTCAAAACTATAAATTTATTTAACTAACTCTTGTAATAATATTTTTACAAAATATATTTTCACATACAACATTTGTACCATTCAAAGCTTTGATTTCATATTTATTATAAAATTATAGACCAAGTATTTTACGTTATTTTCGTTTTTTGTTTTTCTGAAAAATTTCGAAAATTGCTTATAGCTGGTTTTGAAACTAGACGCCTCATATTATACATTACATAGGTACGGCGTGGCAGAGGTATACGAACGGACAGAATAGCGACTGACTTCAAGCGGTCGAATAGAAAAAATATATAAAAATAATAATATTAAATAAGTTGAAACTATAAAATCGCGTAACGCGCGCGATTATCTCGTTTTATTGTTATTATTATTTTTTTTATGTCTTTCAACGCCACGCTCGACAAATGATATTCCTCCTCTTCCTCCTCCTCATCCTCTTCCAAACGATTTATATTTTTTAGTCTCGACCGCAGACGAGGTCAAGAGCGAAAATATGGTTGTGACGAGGCTGTCCATAATAATACGCACAGGTGAATTGTACGCGTACGAGCGCCCTCCTATCGTCGTCCACTTCGCTAGCCTTCGCTCGAAATTACAAAACACATCTTAAGAACCGTGTCCTATACACGAGATACGGTTAAATATCAACAATAATAATGTACTCATAAACTGAAAGAACATTTTTTTTATTATATATACGCCTACCTATCGAGAAAATATTATTATTCGATTAAAAGTATAAAAATTAATATAATATATAAACAATATGTACCTATTTGTTATAGGTGTAAATATCTATATTATGTGGATTTAATATCATTACTCATTAGTCATTACAATAAAGTTAATACCCATTGGTATACGTGTATTATAAAATAACCAATGTATAATAGTAGTTGTCGTTTAGTGTCTGCGATTAAAAAAGCACGTATTTCACACCTTGGGTATTTTTCGCTCCTCGAATGGGATACTCTTGTGAATGTACTGAATTTTGAAGAAACGAGAAAATTTCAATAAAACGATTATACGCAGAGCTTCAATTAATATGCATTAATAATAATTTTCGATTAAGTTATATTTGCTAATACAATTTATATTAAATAATAACGTTGGGTACTTGATTATTGTGTATTTATGTGTGAATCAAGTAATATAAGTTTTTATAAAAATACCATAAGCAAAGAAAAATTTATTTATATAAATCCGTTAATCATCAACCAACCTTTAATTTATATTTTGGTATTATTATTGGAATATTGTTTTGGTTTTGAGTTATTTATTTTTTTTATTATTTCTATTCATTTATTTATTTCACATTTATTTTTCAATATCTAATGCAGTCGAATAAAATCAACTATTTTTTTCAAATGTAATCCGCTAAAACTATTATTTAATAATATAGTAATCCATGTCCATCTTTATTTATAGTATTTAATATTTATATTACTTTTTTCACTTTTTTTTCAATCAAATCCTTGTAAAATTTTTAATTATATCTCCGTAAAAAATTCCAATAAAATATTCGCAATGTAATTTTTCATCAATGTACCAAGTTTTTATAAAGATCGGTTAAACTTATTGTTTTTTATATGCGTTCAAGCATGTAATTTTATGTAAAACTAATGAACTCCGTTAAATCACTAACTTTAAATGGTTGTAAAAAAAACTTGACTTGCGATTTTCGAAATTTTTCAGTACCGTTGGTAATACAAATAAGTTTGTTTGTATTAAATTTTCAGGTCTTAATATTCAGATATTAAAATTGTATAAAACAAAAATTTACAAAAAACGAGAAATTTCCAATATTTTCAAAGTTCTGTACTTACCTCAAAATGGGTCAAATGTTTTTGAAAATTTTATGGGTTATGTGCGTGATTAGTTTTAGTATTTAGTTAAAAGTTTTAACTTTCTAACTCCATTATTTTTGAAGTTATGTTAGAAAACTAAAATCGAATCTATGAAAATTGAGGTTATGAATCATGAGTCATAACCTTAATAACTTTTGATGTATTTTACCGTTATCTGCCATTTTTTAGTTAGCTTTTGCATACGTTTAGAAAAAGTATTTAGAATTTTACAAAATAATATTTCCGATCTATAGAGTTACTGATTGGAACTTTTGGACCAGTATTTTTTACCCGAACTCATGATTTACATGCATATGAAAAAAACACATCCACAGATTTGTAAAACCAATACATTCTTCATTCTGCTTAGAATCTAAAACACATGTTTTTATATCATCATATGCATCTGCAGCGTTCAAAAGTCAGTGCGTCAGATGATTTTGTCAAAGTTCGGATACATGATTGTAGCGCTTTCATTTTCAGTTTAAACTGTAGTTGGTGAATTGAAGCGCATATAAATTAGTATATTAACTTATTTAACATATGCAGGTAACTACAAACAAACAATGAAAAAGTTTTACAATCTAACAATAATTGACCATTACACTTTGACGTGTAATAAACCATTATTTGTATTATGGTTATTAAAATTAGTATAGACAATTATTGAGCAGATATTTTACAGTCAAAACAATAATTTTACTTCTATTTTTTTTTTATTAAAATAAAGCTAAAAAAAAGAAAAATGAAAAAAATGTTAAAAAAATGAAATATTACAGTACTGTTCAGACTACGCGATATACAAGTTCTTTGGGTCCTGGGGCAAATATCGATAGTCGGTGCATATTTATGTGTAGAAAGGGTGAAGGGGGACATTTACAAGGGTTCTTACGTGAAAACACTGAGCCTTTGTCGGCCCCTATAGTGTGCCGGCCTCGGGGAATTGTCCTCTCATGCCCCCCTTTAATCCAGGTGTGGTTTTGTGAAATAATCAGGCATACGATGATGAAATACGGAGTTTTTGACAAAATTTACAATATTGCCTTAAGCAGTTAAGCCTCTTGTGTTATTCAGCTTAGAAATAGTAAAACGTCTGAAAATAACTTTGTATGAACATAATTTCAAACGAGAGATGAAGGGGCCTTTTACGTTTGATATTGTGGCATTTTATACAAAGGTTTTTATATTCTATGTTCGAAAAAAATCAGTACTAATCATTCACAACAAATGACATTCTTTAATTATCATTTTCATCCATCATCCATCCATCCGAAGTACCTAACTGTTTAGTTTGATTATTAATAACAAATCTCGTTTAGTCATATTAAACATGATGCATTACACTTTTGCAAACAAAAAAAAAAAAAAAATCAAGGTCAGTTGAGTGTAATGATATTACTGAACTACTGAAGTTAAACGAACAAAAATCATGTTAGGTGTAGGTGATACACTGGATTATTTTATAACTGTGATACCATTGTATTTGTAAGAAGCTGTCACTTTATGTGAAGAAAAAACGCTTTGTGGTTTATTTTTTTGCACAGGACATGAGCGACTTTATTTTTGAAACATTGGAATCATTATCCATCAATCAAATTTCCAGCATATTACACGTTGGTGATTATTGTTTACTACTAAATTAAAAGTTTCACGATTAATTTGTCGTTTTTATGGGTTTTTTATTGTTAAATTTAATGAATTAAGATAGTGTATTTTTATTCTTATTTTTAATATTGTGCTAATTTCATGCTCATAACCGTAAATATAAGTGAATAAATACAATTTAGTTCGAAATCGTAAATGAATATAATTGTATCTAAGCAAAAGCTACTACTTCCAAATTATACTTTTTTACAGTAAGATTTACACATTTACTATGTAAATGTTGATCCATTTATGTTTAATATTTTGAAAATATAGCTTTTGTAAATTAGTTTTTAAACTTGTTCAAATATAAATTACAGATTATTGCTGTTATTATTAGTATTTGCATTTATATGCTATATAATTCGGTTATTTTCTTTTTATAGGAAATTCTACTGTCTATGTACCTATAATAAAATAGATTATTTTCATGCTGAAATGGCATTTGTTGGCCATTGTGAAGGGTGTTTTCCATGCCTAGACACCCGCGGTATAAAAATAAAAATTTCGTATTGTATCATAGAAAATATTTGTATCCGAATAATAAAATTAAAAGGGGTTTGGAAAAAGGAATAATTAAAAAATAAATATATACTTTATATTGATAATTTGGATCACGAAGACTTGATAAATGTATTAATAGCCATGTTAGTTATTTATTCGGGTTTGGAAGTTCTAGCAAATGCATATTTTTTGTAGTTTGTCTTAGAACATCCAAAGTGAGATACAAATACGTTCACACCTATTTGATATCATGCATGAAATTCTTTGTTATTTTTTCATTCTTGTATATTTATAGTTTTTAATGCTTTTGTGTTATTTTTGAATATATTTTCCTATATTAAAGGAAATAATCATATTTTTTAAAAAACAATGATTTCTTCAACCAAATAATTATGTAAATTTGGATAATTGGAAATAAGTTAGTCTCAGAAAATTGTACCTTTGACTTGGCCACTCTATAACTTGTCAATAGTACAGTTTATAAGTAGTGTGGTTAGCATTTTTTTTTTCAATTTTATCATTGAATTTATTAATTATTTATGAAATAAATATATTCTCTTGAATTAAATGCATATTTTTTTTTATTTTTCGTGTTATTTATTGCGCTATTTTGAAGTTTTTAAGCACATATTAAAGAACTAAAAAGTAGCTTTTTTAGTGCTATAACTTCCGAGCCCTGGTCACTATAAATATTTTTCGTTCACAATTTACGTTTTACACTTTCATTTAACCAATTATAACGAATTAGTTCGGGATGTTTACAATGTAAATGCATAATGTACAAAATATGTCATGCATAGTACAATATACGATGACAAGTATCATAGGTCACGCAGGAGAACTTTTGTTTATTAATATAATATTCGTATGTTTATTCTCTGTTTGTTTAAAATTGTTTGTAAATGTGATTATTATGGACTTGTGGTTCTAAAAATCTTGGAAACTACCAAAAGATAAGAGAAAATACACCGCAGTTTTCATGAATAATGAAATTAACTTTGGTTATTCTATTACGATTCCAAATCTATTCCAATATTCATAATATTATCACCATATTTTATTAATCTTAGATTTCTAGTCTCAAAAAAATAATCAAACAAAATTAATAATAAGTAAAGTAAAGTAAAGTAAAGCAAAGATAAATAAATTATAAACAAGAAAGCCGAAAATAATTTGTACCACGGCTATTTTTCTCTCCTTGGGTTAGATATTCTTGGTGATTGTGTTGAAAATAACGTCTATTATTGTTCTTTATATTATTAACACTTCACTCCGAATCGTATTATTGAAGAAACAATTTATCATTTCTTTAAAATTCAACACACCCACCAAGAGTATCTGACTTGAGAAGCGAAGAATGCTTGTGGTGGAAAGTATTTCCGGCTTTCTTGTCAATACTTTACTTATTTTTGCTATATTTTACTATACTTCACTTATATTTGCTATACTTTATTTTACTTTATATTTTGAATGTACAGTATTTTTTCTGAAAACACTACTAAAGTAACCTTAACTCACGTTTTATACTGACTTAAATAATTTTGATTTGAAGAATAACTTTTAATCTGCAACTACAATTGTTTCATCTTTGATATTTTGAGAGTACATTATTATAGGAGCAAATAATTTTGTTAACTAATTGTATAAACACGGTATAATGATAACTATATCTAACGCTTATATAAAAGTTATCATCGTTGTTCAAATGTTTTAATGATAAAGTGTAGTACTGTTAGAAATGTAATTAAAATCAGTGGTTGGTTTTACTAAATGATTGGGGTGCGAAGGCTTGTCATTTCGTTGGAGTGTGAAATCTGTAAAGGGTGGAATTGCTATTTAATTGAATTGTTTACAGAACTCAAATCATAGGTAAGTATACACGTTTTAATTTGTGATTTTTATGAAGACACTAATCCAACATAATTTTGCTCGTAATTATTATCTAAACAGAAGGTTAGCTGTATTCAGATAAGTACTTATGTAAATATTTTTGAATATTTTTGGTCAAACATTTTAACTAAATAAAATTTTATCGTTTAATCGTTTAATATACATATAAAATATATAGTCGAATCTGCTTAATGTGGACACCGCATTAAGGGGACAACTGCTTAATGGGGACAAATAGGCATAGTCCTGAACGAATGCATTCATTTTTTGGCAATTTAACTTCGTTTATTGCCTTATTGGGGACACATCATCGGCTATAACCTATGAGGGACATATAATAATCAGCAACAATAACATACTTACTTTCTTATCGAAACTTTAATTGTCTAATACTTATGTCAATATCAGATATAATAATATTACACTTAAAAATAAGAAACCTACGTATTTTACTTTTACTGATCATTTTTTTTACTCCTACTACCACATTATCCGTGAAGATAATTGAGACGACCAGTATGTTTATTAAATTACTTCATCGATAATCAGCTGAAACTGTATTTCGTTCAAAATGGAAACAAAAATGCTCCAACATCTCTGGACATTTGTGCAGGCTATGTAAAAATAAACATAATTTTAATAAATTACTTCTAAGAAGAATGGATGATTTTCTGCAGCCCAACAAAGAATGAATGTACCTATGTTTCTTATAATAAAATTATAATAATGTATTTAAATAGTTTTAATTTTTTTTTTTTTTTGAATTGAATTGGTTTATTGGGACAGTCGAATAATGGGGGCAGACGGATCACCGCTCGATGTGTTGCCCTAAGAGAATTTGACTGTGTATATAATATATACGTGCATGTAATATACGTTACATAAATTTATTGTGGTAGTCTTTATGTCGTATAAAGTTTACAGAAGTGTGTAAAGACTTAAAAACATTGAATTTATGTACTTTAGTTTTAGTGATACTTTGACCTTGGACCGTATATCTCACAATTAAAGTTATTTTACAGACTAAAACTTACGGAAAAAATGTCCAAGAATTTAATAAATGTATCCAACACTTTTTGAGAGACTTGCACACTGCAAGATGACTGAAAAAAAAAATATTCAACTTTTTGTAGATGTCGTATATTTTAACGTTTCATTTTAAAATGTAACTGTGTCATATTCTTATTCTATAAATCGATAATATTTTTCCATTTGTTATCATTTGGTATATATTATTATAATGCCACATACTAATATGAAGCGAAATTTTCGTCTAATTCTCGGCGAATTATTAACAAAGGACTTCGGTAACTCCAGTAACGAGATTACAGGTGTCTTGTACAACAGATATACCAGTGACACAGAAGTGGTTTATGTTTACCAAGCAAAATGCATGGATGACAAGTGAGAGCGAAAATACCTCTAAACAGAGGATGGATTACTGTTTTTTTGCTTTCTTTCGATAAAATTCTAGAAAATCAGAGTTATATATTTTGAAAGTTTATAACAATTATATAAATAATTATTTCACTTTAGCACAATACATTTATTTGAAAAACCGACATTATAAAATAGGTATTCGCTGAAATTGTAATAATAAAATATGTAAATCCAAATATTTTGCCCATTGATGAACGCTAAAATGACTAAAAATAATAATAAAAAAAAAAAGTAGGGTAAACAGTTACGATTTAATGTTAAAATATATCGTAGTATTTAATTTATGTATAGCGTCTGGGGGGGGGGGTCTTAGCGTAGTCTAAAGGCTATGAATTATACATAGTAACTTATGATTACCACAGGAAAGTTACTGCTATTGAAACATCATATGAAATGATAAATTGACTTACCAATTTTCAATCAGAAACTGACGGTCGCCATTCCCTTGTTGCAGGACAGTTTATAGTAATACGTCAAATGTAATTTTGGCGGCCGTATAATAGCGTTTATTTTACGGTTCTCGATGCGAACAGTAATTATTATTATTGGAAGAATATGTCATGGAGATATTAAGACATTTTAATTAGGTACCTGTTGCTGTGCAGGCAGGTACACATGTTATTCTTCAGTTTTACACGTGTTTGTTCGCCGGATTGATTGGGGTCTGAGAATTCAAACAGCCGCATGAGTCTCTAATCTCTACAGGAAAAAAAAAATCTCGATCGATTCACGTGCCGTTTGATAAACTGAGCGCGTGCGATTTACCGTACGCGAAGTGTATACGATTTGATAAAACTGATTACGATGTGATATAATAATATTATAAGAACGAATAGATTATGATGATGATGATGATGATGATGATGATGCGTGTGAATCTCGTGCGTTCTCGCGTGCGCGCGTGTGTGCATGTGTGTATAAAATTTGTTTGAAATCCCTATTCCTCTGTAATATACAAACAAAAAAAATATGCGTACATGTGGCCTGTGATTGTTCTCTATGACAGAAAGTTATATTGGTGAATTAAAGTGCTACTATGCGCATATGTACGAGATCACGGAATAAAATTTTTCGTGATTTCTTCCCAAATTCAATTTATTATTTTAATGTTTAATTAAATATTATTGAATAATACTTTTTAGATTCTGAACGAAGTGAAGAAGCTAGTGTTTTACAATGATGTTTATTTTTTATTTACTTTTTTTTTCTACGAACACTTTTTTGTATAGAAATACTTGTCAAAAAGTCTCGATCAGCAATTTTTTGAAACCGGATTTGCCTCTAATCGGTACTTTAATGAGGTAATTTTTTTAATTTCTCAATCCTTCAATTTTTTTTTTTTTTTTGAAAAAACTACCCAAAATTTGACAAAAAAGTCTTAAAAACCATCACTTTTTGATCCAAATCTCACGAGAATTTAAACATAGATAGATAATAACAGAGAAACATTTTGGAGCAAGACGATTTTAAAATACGAAAATCACGGAGCAGAAATTTCTTTTTAGTCTAAAAGTCGCAACGCACTCGTATCGAAGCGTCCATAAATATTGTTCACGATACGGGTGTACACACCTTGCTGCTGCAAGACCAATTCACGATTTTTGGCAATTGTTTTTGAAAACCGACGAATATACAAAGCGTTTTGTACGCGTATTTTTTTTGCCGCGAGCCGTGAGAAACGCGTTCTCCGTCGAAAACGGACGGTCGGAATGAATTATTACGAGATGAATAGAGATAGATAGAGAGAGAGAGAGAGAGAGAGAGAGAGACAAAGGGGGAAAAAAACGTTATTCCATTGCCGTATAATATAGGTGAAATTAATCGAAAGATTCCCCTCACCCACATAATACACACATACACTCGCGCGCGCCCACAATGTGATTATATACCTGGTTAATAAACGTACATATATGTGTGTGTGTATGAATACGCACCCGGGCAATGCCTAATTGTCCGCGGAGACGACGACGATGGTGCGTCAAAAAACGCGTAAGCGTATTTTTTTTCCCCCATAACGTACGATTACAATAAAAATAAATGCATACGTATAATGTTATACGGTAGGTATGCGCCGCGCATTCAACTATAATATTGTAAACACCACCCCCGGTCAACCGATTTTTCCATTGTGCGCGCCACAACCGCCGCCGCGCACGATTCGTATTATTATTATTATTACATTATGCGATGGGAAAGTGAGTGAAAATAAAAACACGACCTTGACGGATATAACGTGTAAAGATTTATTGAATGCAAAAGTTAATACCGTCGTTCCCCCCGCATGCGGACGACCCCTTTCGTAACGGTAATTCGGCGGCGTCGGCGATATAGAAAATTTCTCGTTCGTATGCGCGTGGGGTGTCGTCGGCGGCGGCGGCGGTGGCAGCGGCGGACGACGGTCGAGAGAGTAACAGCGTACAGTCGGTGAGCGGACGGGGGCGGGGTGAACGTGCGCATCTAATTATTATTATCGCTGCTGCTGCCGCCGCCGCCGCCGTCGTTGTTATTGTCGTCGTCGGTGCCACGCCGTCGTCTTTTTCGCCGTCGTCGTCGTATACGGTTTGTGTGCGTGCGTGCGTGCGTGTGTGTGTGTGTGGCGTGCACGCGTATAGCCGACGACGACGACGACGACGTCGAGGACGCCGCTGCCACCACCACCACCACCACCACCTCCACCATCACCACCCTCTGTCATCTGTATAATACTGAGCCTCTGCCTTGTCGCTCTGCTCTATCGCACCGCCAACTCGCCCGCGCGCATCACGTACCTCCGACACCCCCGCGCGTAACGACACGACGGCACCCGCGGCCCGCCCGGCGTCCCGTCGACCCTCTTTTAAGCCGCCGTCGTAACACTGCGGTGCCGTGCCGACGGGGAAAAGGGAAAACGACGAGCGTTATATATATATATAATATATAATATATATATATATATATATAATCTACGCGTCGACGAGCGTGCTATGTAAACGTATATATGTATATAGCAACGTGCTTACTGTATAATATATATATATATATACGCCGTTACGTACGGTATATACGTACGTATATAATATAAAACGAGAGAGCCGTGTGCGAGTTTGTGTGCGTGTGGGTGCGGCGAGAGGGTAAAATGCGCGCGAAGCGGCGGCGGCGGTCGACCGGCGGATGTGCAGGGGGTGCGGGCATCCCTGAAGGGGAGCGTCGCCGCCACCGTCGTCGTTCTCGTCGGGGCGGCGTTGACGATGGCACGGGAGAGCGGCGAGAGAGCGATCCGGAACGCGCGGGCGGGCGGCCGTGGTGAGAGAGAGGAAAAAAAAAAAATAAATGAATATTCGCTGGCGTCGGTCTGTCGGGGTGTCTTTATTATTATTCAGCGGATAAAAACCCCATAGCGTCGCCGTACTCGTCGTCGTCGTCCTCGTATACTATTATATTATATATTATTATTATTATTATTATATATACTCGCGAGCGCGCGCGGTTCTCCAGCCTCACACACACACACACACACACACACACACACACACACACATTCATACGCACACATATACAACAAGCGCGGGCGCGCGTTCGCTCGCTAACTCGCGCCCGCGCGCACACACACGTATACACGCATACACACCGGACAATGACGCAACCCCCCCCCCCCCGGGCATTTTTATCGGTTATCCGCCGCCGACGCCGCCAGCTTCCCACGGTATACTGTTTCGCGCCGCCGCCGCCCATTTTAAACGATATTGGCACGGAACCGTTCCGCCGCCTCCGTAGCGTCGTGCGGCGGGTGCCGTCGTCGTCGTCGTCGTCATTACACACACGCACATCTGCAGTTACGGCGGCGGCAACCCTGCATGCTATATATGGGTGGTACTCTCTCTTTCTCTCTCGTTGTGTATATATATATATATATATATGTACACATACACACGCACAGTCTTCCTTCTTTAATAACGCGCAGCAGAAAATAATAAGAAAAAAAAAAACTTGCGGTTTTACTCTCGTCTCCCGGTTTGCGCGCTTTTTCCACCACGCGCGGCGTTTTATTTCTTTTTACGTCACCACATGTTCTCCGTGTGGTCCACCGCCATAACTATACCGCCACTACTCCGCCGTTCGCTGGAGCACAGCAATTATTATTACAATCTTCTTTTTGTCCGCCCTCGTCTCTCTTTCCAAAACCCGTCGTACCCCGCGTAGTCATCGCTGACCGTTTTTTCGATTTCTGCGGTCCGCGAGCGGAAACACGTGTGCACCCCCTCTCCTCCTTCGTGCGTTAATAAATATTAAATCACACTCGAAATTACACATTGCGATGCGACGCGGTGCATTGACGACGAAAATGGAAGAAATGAAAAGAATTCACCCTTGTCATGGATTACATAGTTTTCGCGTCCGGCCGCTATCGATCAAAATGCCTATTTTCCTACATCCCTGTGGGAGACTCGGCAACACATGTTGGCATTACGCACAGTAAGAACCTTATACCCCCAGAAGTACTCGAGCTCTTTGAAAGGCGTCTCTGCACAATATTTTATACTCTTTATCATATTACCGACGTTTTTAAATATAATACCATAAAAACGTTGTGCCAGTATGGTGCCGGTCGTATTTTAAAACTACTGTAGCTATTCACGAACCCACCCACATCGAAATGGTCATTCGTATTGCTATTTGCCTGGTAATTTTTTTTTTTTTTTGCTCAGAAAAGTGTCCTCTTTTCGTAGAAGATCACAGGATGTTTCGGGAACGGGGGAAAAAATAAAGAAAAAATAATAACAACGCTGCATGTGTCTAAATGACTGCACACTATTAATCATTAATTTCATACGATGCCCAGGCAAGAGGGCAGATCATCTATTGATGTGTTATTTTTCTTCACACGCCCAGCTCGAAAACTAACGAACGAGTTAATTTCATTTATCATTATCGTCGATGGTAGTTTTAAATGTCAAGTCATCGTTTGACATGTGTGTTTACGTTTTTATCTGCAACGGGTAAACGGTTCACGTGAAGGCGTTTCGGCAAGTTAACCTAATTTCTGACGTTGCACGAGACCATATCGAAAATTAACTAACATAATATTAACAAATTTGCAATTAGGTTCCGTACAGTTTTAATAGCTTGAAGGTGAACCTTAGGGTTGCAATTTAAATGATAAAAATTATATTATCCGTTCGAGTGAATATTATTTATTCATAGTACTAGTCGATTGGTGTTAATGTCAGATTTTAAGACCTAATCAAATGTGTTGACATCATATTTTTCGATATTCACTTGAGTAAATATTAATGCCGCAACTTGTACACAATAGTGGGGTCGCAAGTTAATATTAGGGGCTCATGTACCAAAAATACTTTAAATAATACCGCTCTCTAATTGTACATCAAATGCATTAGGTACTTTATAATCAACAATATTTGAAATACGGTACAATAAACCTAATGAATTACCTTTATCAGTGTGAAGAAATGTGGGATAAGACCCACAACACATATTTTCATACTCTGACCACTGTCAATTTATAATGCATTACCCATTAGTCGT
This sequence comes from Stegophylla sp. TES_Ste_2020, assembly GCA_025469315.1. Taxonomy (NCBI): domain Eukaryota; kingdom Metazoa; phylum Arthropoda; class Insecta; order Hemiptera; family Aphididae; genus Stegophylla; species Stegophylla sp. TES_Ste_2020. Next base: position 33,902 of record JAIPRM010001432.1, read on the forward strand.
TGTGACAACATTAAAAATAAAATTTGTTAATAAAACGAAAGCCAGACATACTCATCCAATATGGATGGAATTGGTGATTGTGTCAAATGTGAAAGAAATGATTAATCATTTCATCAGTAAAACGAGTCTGCATGGAGCTTCAATTTATATTAGACAATTTTACTTATAAATCTTATTAATATAACAAAAAAATATTCCATTAATATTGATGTCTCAATCAAATTTACGATTCTCTATCTAAATTAAAATTTTCATAAAAATTAGCTTAAAAAGTTTTAATGGCGTTTTTGTTTAATTTTGGACAATTTTCCCCAAAATTTTAAGAAAGTCATTTTGAATTATGACAAATCACCTTCTTAAGGTAAGTTCTGTTTCAAAAAGAAATTCATAGACGAGTTATTTTATACAAAAACGTGTACGCATTTTAAAATAAATATCATTGTAAAAACACTACCTAGCTTCTTCGCTCCACGCAGAATGTAAAAAAACCCTGTACTGATAAAGTCAATTCTAAAAAAATAAATATTAATAATTATTAACAATAATGAAAAAATAAAGTAGTTTTTGTAATAATAATATTATTATTAGAATAAATATTATATAATTTTATATACATTTTGGATTTTATATTTAATAGTTAAGGTTTTAATTAAAAAATAGTTTTTTGTCTTCCTTGCACAAAACTACAGCTTATATTTACGTTTCAAAATAATTGTGTTTTGGAATATTAATGTCATCCAATGTATTTCAATTTAAGAATTTTTGAATCAATAAAATTAAATCTTTATTTCTTGTACAACAACATTTCAATATTTTACTTCCAACACATATTTAATTTTTAACCATTTAAAGTTTGAAACGTTAAATTATATAATATATTGAAATGTACATGAAGTCTAAATTCAAATTTATTTACTTTGAAAAATCATCTGTATGTGAATAAATACCTACGTGTTTAATGGTTTTGTAAATGTAGTATCTAGGTGATGTGGATCGCGCCGAGCGTTAAGGCATTGTACTAGACATAATACATATGTTAATACCATACAAACCTTCTACTTTTAGATAGCCAATAATTTAATTTCAAAATTCAATTTATCATTTTAATGTTTAATTAAATATTATTGAATTATACTTTTTAGATTCTGAATGAAGTGAAGAAGCTAGTGTTTTTACAATGATGTTTATTTTTTTTACTTTTTTTTCTGTGAACACTTTTTCGTATAAAAATACTTGTCCATAAGTCTCGATCAACAATTTTTTGAAACAGAATTGGTCTCTAATTGGTACTTTAAAGGGTTGTTATTTTTTTAATTTCTCAATTCTTCATTTTTTTTTTTTTTTTTTGAAAAAACTACTCAAAATTTGATAAAAAAGTCTCAAAAATCATCACTTTTTGATCCAAATCTTATGAAAATTTAAACATAGATAGAATATTATAAAGAAATATTTAGGCGCAAGACAATTTTAAAATTTGAAAAAAAAGAATTTGGACATGTTTCTAACATTTTATTTTTTTATTAAATTATTTTTCCTTTCTTTATTTATTTGATAAAAAAAAATTAAAGTAAAATCTTTTTTTCTTTACATTATTTATTGAATAAAAAGAAGTAAGATAAAAGGAAGTAATGTATAGGCAAGAAAGCTGGACATATTCGCACCATGGATATTTTTCGCTCTTCGGGTCAGATACTCTTGGTGAGTGTGTTGAAAATGACGATTATTATTGTTCTTTATATTATTAACTTCCTTCGTCCAGAATCGTCTTATTGAAGAAATTATTTATCGTTTCCTTAAAACTCTACCACACCCACCAAGAGTATCTGATCCGAGAAGCGAAGAATATCCGTGGTGTGAAGTAGTCTGGCTTTTTTTTTTGCTATGGCTTTGGTTATTGTTATACGAGATTTCATATTATTGTATATTGGTATTAGATAGGTATTATATAATATTTATAAATATAAAAATTTAGAAAAATAAATTATACCTAACCAAAATGTTTGACTATGAGATCCATTAATATGATTTATCACGATTCCAGGAGTTCAATGCATCCCCAGCATCCCTGGTAGTTGCGGCACTGGTAAATATTCATTAGGAACTTTTAAACGTGCGTTTGTATGCAATAAGAAATTGATTATTCAAATAACTCGTTATTTCATTGATTTATTTGGTGATTTAGCTGTGTAAAATCAAAAGAAAAACCCAAAATGTCAAATAAAAATCAATTAAAAAAATAATGATTACATTTTAGTGGAAAATTTAAAGTTTTATGTACAAATCTTCACAATATTAACCTATATCGTTTTTACGGTTAAATAGTTTTGTGGATAACAAAATTGTCAGTAAACCAATGATATTTATTTATTTAGCAACAGATGATATAAGTTTAAAAAGTTTGCACGAAAAACTTTTAGTGAGTGGATATCTAAAATGTTATTCAATCAAGCGGTTGAAAAGTTTAACTACTAATATACAGAAATCGTTTTATTACGATTTTTTTCTGAAACTATTGCCTACTTATAAGTTCTAAGTTTTCATAGATTATTAATTTTTTTTCTTAAAGGCTTAGTAATTAATTCTCGTCTGGAATCTGTGATTTTTCGAAGATATTAAAAGTAATAATTAAAATGTGAATGCATTGAAAACCAATGCCTTCGAAAACTATTTCAAACAAATCTCGATTAACTATTGTGGTTATAATATAGTTACACATTTTAATGTGTGATTTACTAATAAAATGTAGTTCATTCGTTATATACTTGACGCATACTGTACAAATAATATGTGTATTAGAATGTATTAAACGATATATTATGTAGAAGGTGGTTTGTTTTATCGTCTTTTGCCTGTTCCATATATTTACATGATGTATTTAAGTACATTTATTTGAACTGAATCAATTGACCAGGCAATTGAAATAAAAACCGTCATTACGAATCATTATTGTCAAGATTCAGTATAGACTTCCAGTTATATATTAATTATTTTACACGCAAAGATGTGTTTATGCTGATACAAATAATGTTTGATATGTAAAACATATATCGGTACATAAATAAAAAAGATATCTAATTCACCCAGAAAAATGTATTTACAAATTTTTAGTCGGAATGTACCACACAATAATAATACTGATTAGCAGGGGCGCGCCCGGGCGTAGTTATAGATTTTGAATGGGAGGGGTTCAAAAGTTAAATTTTCGAATAAATGCATGAGAGTCACGGAACTTAAGTTTTGAAAACATTGTGCTAAATCAAAACTTAGTAAGTATGGTTAATAGAGGTTATTTTTCAAAATTCTCAAGAGTTTGTCGAAACGTAAGGAAAACTATCGTAAATTTGAGTAAAATATGAAAGACATATTTTCTTCATTAAATATTAGTATTATTTAGTTGGTACTAAAAAAATAATTGTGCTAGAAACATGAAATCGTTTGAAATATTCACCAAATTTTAGTAAAAAAAATAATTTACAGTATTTTTTGAATTAACTAAAGATTAGAAAAATCTGAAAATATCTGGTTTGAACAAATTTTAAGTTCTGAGTGGAGTGAAGAAGCTCTAGTGTTTTTACAATGATGTTTCTTTTTCCTTTTGTTTTTTATTTGTACACATTTTCGCATAGACATTTTTGTTCAACATTTTTAAACAGCTATTTTTTAGATCTGAAATTACATTTAATTGGTACTTTTATTAGGTCATTTTTAAGTTTTCTCAATACTTTTTTTCAAAAAATGAGGAAAATCTGTCGAAAAATTGAACATAATCAGTAAAATATGCGATAAACGAGATTTTCATAAAATCGGTTTTATTGATTTTGCTATATCACCGAAACTAATAGTATTAGAAATTCGAAATTTTCACCCATTATCAACAAAAGTGTAATACGAACGACCATTTTTTAAAAAAAATCTGATCCTTTTTGGTGTAAATATACTATTTTGGAATTATCTTGTGCTTTTAGATTCTGAACGAAGTGAAGAAGCTTATGATTTTACAATGATGTTTATTTTTTTTTTCTTTTTTCTTTTTTTTTCTTTTTTCTCTTTCTGTGAACACTTTTTCGTATAGAAATACTGGACCAAAAGTTTCGATCAATATCTCTAAAGAGCCGGAATCATACCCAGATTGTACTTTAGAGAGGTCATTTTTCAAATTTCTCAATACTTTTTCCAAGCGCGGTGAAAATATGTCGAAAAATTAACGAAAAACGGCAAAATTTGCAGTTACCGGCATTTTCGTAAAATTGAAAATTTA